>JAXQQM020065167.1:0-64055 GCA_034641835.2 Pinus albicaulis | reverse complement strand
CGTTGAACTCTTGGGCTAAACTCGAGAGGGGGGAAGAACTTGCTTAACACAACATAGAGTTTTTAAACCTTTATTCAAACTAACATACATCTTCATTTTCATGTCCACTTAATATGTAAGTAATCTTAGAATATGAGCAAGAAGTAAATATAAAAGAACAAATGTACTTAACAGTGAGAGTGCTAGGCCCAGGTTGATGATATAAATCGTATCAACACATAAACATCATGCAGCGTAGACAGCAGATATAAGTGGAAACCCATAAAGGGAGAAAACCACATTTTATTATTTTTTTGATGCAAATGCAAGCTCCAACTCCCTTTCACCACTATTTTCTACAGGCTCCAACCTCAATTATGAAAGCTACAACTTGCAAGGAAGCTCCAAATCCCTTCAATTTTCTGCAGGCACCAACCTACAGGAGGCTCCAACCTCATTCAGCTACAACTGATAGCTATCAAGATTCAACTTGATAGGGAAGCTCCAACTTCCTCAATTTATCAACCTAATGTTTCATTGATTTTTCTGATTCATTTTATATCAGATCCTGTTTCCCGTGGCTTCTCTTAATCTTCTCTGCCTTATTCTTCTATATTCTGCATTCTCAATATTTGCTCTCCCTCTCACTCTCTAACACTTTTACTGAGCTTATCAAATTGATATTATATAGAAATTCTCACATGATTGTTTGTGTTCCTCTAGGAATTCGAAATGAATGGTCATACCCCTTGGTCTTCTGCCTCCTCATTACTTTGTCCAACTCAATTTAAAAATCATAATAAATTTCATACTACAGTGGGATTTTATTCTCTCTTGGAGACTTTCCAATGCATCACAAACAATAAAGACAATTAAAACATTTACAGTCGAATTACAATGTGAACTTCAGTTCAACTCACTTATCCTTTGAATAGCTATACATTTGTCTTTTCTTTGGCTGTGTTTGTCTTTTCTGTCCTCTGCTGTGGTGTAAATATTGCATACGTGTAACTGTTGCTTTCCCCACATCCCAGTTTTTTCAACTTCGACCTCAACTATGTGCAATTGCATCCCAACACTTTATTGCCCAATCAACTCGCAATCTCACAATCCTCCGTTGTTTCATGCTGGCAATTTCAATTAAGTAAGGCTGGCTATTTTCTTGGTTGGCACTCAGATAATAATCAATAAATCTAAGGGTTTATTTTAATGCCTCTTCTAATAATTTGCTCTCGCAACCTTATTATATATCAATGCAAATAACCCGGCGTCGAATATATATATATATATATATATATATATATATATATATATATACGATCAACCTTATCATATATCCCTTGGTGATAAATATTTAAACTATATTGTATTTAATCCATTACACAGGTTAATATGTCTCTGCCGTTATACATAAGTTCTTTTATACCCCGTCGGGCCTTATACTAAATTAATAACCCAACTTCATTACGTATATTTCCGCCGGGCCCACAATGCCATCAACCGCCAATCGAATGCACACACCATACTTGACTTATCGTCCACGCGCCTTAATTAAACCTCGTGCAAGTCCTGCGATTGCCCACCGTTGGATAGCCTTCGCCCAGATCAACGGATCTTATACATTTCGTTGGGCGTCTTCCGCCGATCCTTAATGCGCGAAATTTTTCTTCAATCAAAACCGCTTGGGACACGCGGCCAATTTCTAATGGAATCGTTGCGATTCCACAAATACCACTCTCCGTATAATGGTGGTGCGGAATGGCAGGGTGGTTTTCGGCAATCCACGTTCACTGTGTCACAGTTCCGCCTCTCCAGGTTCCGTTCTTTGTTTACCTGCGATGCGATTGGGAACTGTTATTTGCCGATGCGATTATGTTAACTCCCCCAGCGATTTCCGATTGCGATTGATCGCAATCGCAACTTTGAGTTGCAAGACTTATTAATTGCGGTTTATAGACCCGTTGGGTTCGGATTCTCATCGCAATCGCAATTTCCTGTGGGTTACATATTACGCTGCTCTTGTCATCTCCGATTGCGATTGGGGAGGGGTCCCACTTTACATTACGTGCTCCGCTTAAATATATTAATGTATATGCCTTGACTATTGTTTATATGATGCGCTTCACACACATATATAATAGATAAATATGTATACATTGCCAATGGGTCATGCGATTCCTGGAATAATATTTATTTTATATTATATGTATAACGCCGGTTGGAGTGTGCGATTCCCGGAATTTTATAACGGCTCTCTGCCTCTGTCTCTGCCTCTGCTGCTTCTGTCGCTCTGCCTCTGTCTCTACCTTCCGATAACGGTTCTTCACTGTGCTTCTATGACTGTTACATTTTGACATTCTTCTTGCTGCCTCTAGTGCTTTTGTTGTGCCTCCATTGCCTTCACTATGCTTCCTTTGCCTTCCTCTGCTTCAGTGCTGCCTTCTTTGCCTGTTTCTACTTCAGCGCTTCCTCCTTTGCCATCAATGACAATATTTCCAACTGTCTCCCCCTTTGGCATTGATGGAAATCCACTTTCTCTGTTTGCTTTCTATTTTTTCTGTTGCTTGCTCTTCCTGTTTGCCTGTTCTTCCTCCTGCTTGTTCTTCCTCCCCCTTTGACATCAATGGCAAAGGGTTGCTTTTTGTATTTCTTTTTTTTTGAGTTAAGATTAGGCCCTCTTCTGCTGACTTTTTACCATGTTGTTCCAGAGAGATGTATAAGACTTGTTGAGAGAACACTTTGAGGGTTATCGAACTTGAATATACATTTTTTCTTTGTCTGATATAGTGAGCCTGTATATGTTTTATAGCTGTGTTTCATCTGAAGTGCCTGTAATCTGTGCTAGATTGCAGACAAGGATGATTCATTTGACACTCGAAAGGTCCTTGTTGCTTTTTCATGTTGAATGCTGATAATACTGAGAATATTTTCTTATAGCTCTTTGATCCTGTGGACCTGTTTTTATGCTTTCCTTGCTGGCTGTTCTCCTCCTGGAATGATATTTTCATTTTGTTCTTCCCCTGAAAGTGTGCTTTCTCTTTATATTAGAGAGTAGCATCTGTAGATACTACCCCTAGTTTATCTCTCAAGTATTGAAATGGTTCTCTAGCAAGAGGTTTGGTAAATATATCAGCTGTCTATTCTTTCGTTGGTACATATTCCAGTTTTACTATCTTCTGAGCCACTTGTTCTCGGAGGAAATGATACTTGATTGGAATATGTTTAGTTTTTGAGTGAAGTACAAGATTTTTAGATATACTTATAGCACTTGTATTATCACATTTGATTGAAATAGGTTCATCAATGCTTACCTTCATGTCTTGAAGAGTTTGCTTCATCCACATGACTTGTGTACAACATGTTGTTGCTGCTATATATTCTGCTTCAGCTGTAGACATAGAGATGGATGTTTGTTTCTTTTTTAACCATGCCACCAGACTTTCTCCTAGATAGAAAGCACCTCCACTTGTACTCTTCTTGTCATCCACACAGCTGGCCCAATCTGCATCTGTGTATGCTGATAAAGTGAAGTTTTTGCTTTTAGGATACCAAAGTCCATACTGTGTTGTTCCTTGTAGATATCTGAATATTCTTTTGACTGCCAGAAGATGGTTTTGTTTAGGTGCTGCTTGATATCTAGCCACTAGTCCTACTGCTAGCATGATGTCTGGTCTTGATGCAGTCAGGTACAATAGACTTCCAATCATGGATCTGTAGAGTTTTTAATCTATATCAGCAGACCCATCATCAGCACACAACTTGCAACCTGTGGTCATGGGAGTTGACACAGGTTTGCAATCTTCCATTTTGAATTTTTTCAGCATTTCTTTTAGGTATTTTTCTTGAGAGATGAAGGTGCCTGTGTTCTTTTGTTGAATTTGTAGTCCCAAGTAGAAACTGAGCTCTCCAATCATAGACATTTCAAACTCTGTTTTCATCTCATCAGCAAACCCTTTTGCTAGTTCATCTTTGTTGCTTCCGAACATAATGTCATCGACATACACTACAACAATCAGGAGTTTATTCTCATGGGCTTTTATGTATAGATTGCTGTCTACTCCACCTCTCTTAAAACCCTGTTTTTGCAAATGTTTATCCAATCTTGAGTACCAAGCACGAGGAGCCTATTTCAGTCGATATAGAGCCTTCTTCAGTCTGCATACATAGTCTTCTTTGTCTGTCAATGAGAAGCCTTCTGGTTGTTCCATGTATACTTCTTCTTCTAGATCTCCATTAAGAAAAGCAGACTTTACATCCATTTGATATACCTTGAAGTCTTGGTAGCATGCAAATGCCAGGAACATTTTGATAGCTTCCATTCTGGCTACAGGGGAAAATGTTTCTTCATAATCAAGTCCTTCAATTTGTGAGTATCCTTTGCAGACCAGCCTGGCTTTATTCCTGATTACTTGTCCTTGCTCCTTCATTTTTTTTTTGAATACCCATTTTGAACAAATGATATTCTTCTCAGTTGGTCTAGGAACTAGTTCCCAGGTATTTTTCTTCTCAATTTGGTCCAATTCTTCATTCATTGCTTTTACTCAATACTTGTCCTTGTTGGCTTCTTCAAACTTCTTTAGCTCTATTTGTGATAACATTGCTATGTATACTTCTTCTGTCTATTCAGTTAGCTGCCTTCTTGTTTGCACTCCTACACTCTTATCTCCTATGATTTGATCTTCTGGATGGTTATTTTGAGTGTATCTTGAGGGGGTTTTTGAGTTTACTTAAACATTTTCTGATGTTTTTCTTGTTTCTTCATCATCTTGGTCCTCTTCTTCATGATTTTCAGGATGGATGCTGCAATCTATATCTCTTGTCTTGTTTGGAAGTTCTTCATCAAATCTTACATCAATACTTTCTACAATTTTTCGAAGAGTCTTGTTGTAGCATATGTATCCTTTACTCTTGGATGCATATCCTAAGAGTATTCCTTCATCTGCTCTTGCATCAAACTTCCCCAGATTTTCATCATTATTCTTTATGTAGCACTTGTTGCCAAAGACTCTAAAGTGCTTGATTGATGCAGGTTTACCATGCCATAGCTCATAAGGTGTCTTATCACTGTTAGGTCTTAAATGAGCTTTGTTTAGAATATGTACTGCTGTGTGTACAGCTTCTGCCCAAAAGGTTTGAGGAATGTTATTCTCTTGCATCATAGCTCTGGCCATTTGTTGTACAGATCTGTTTTGTCTCTCTGCTACTCCATTCTGCTAAGGTGTCCCTGCAATGGTAAATTGTTGCTTTATTCCATGTTCATTACATAGGTCTGCAAAATCATAATCTGTGAATTCTCCTCCTCTATCTGATCTGATACACTTTAGCTTGCATCCAGTTTGATTTTCTGCTAATGCTTTGAATATCTTAAACTTTTCCAGTGCTTCTGATTTGTTCTTGAGAAAAGCAACCCATGTCATTATGGAGAAATCATCTATTATCAGCATGAAGTAGGATTCTCCACTTGGTGTCTTGGTTCTAGCAGGTCCACACAGATCCATGTGCACAAGCTGGAGTGGTCTTCTTGTTGATAGCTCATCTTTAGATTTAAAGGATGTGCGAGTCTGTTTCCCCAATTGACAAGATTTTCATATGGTATTTGAAGGCCTTTTTATTTCTGGCATATCTCTGACAGCTTTCTTCTTGCTCAGTCTGATGATATGGTCGAAGCTGAGATGTCCCAATCTCCTATGCCATAACCATGACTCCTCAATTTTTCTAAGATGGCAGGCTTCATCCTCCTCTTTTACTAGGTAAACATTACTCTCTGTTCGAACACCTTTGAGCAGAGTATTTCCTGTTGTGCTTGACCTGACTTCACAATCTTGTGCTCTAAAGATAACTTCACAGCCTTTGTCACACATCTGACTAACACTCAGTAAATTTTCTTTCAGCCCATCTACAAATAGTACATCTTGGGCCTTTCCTCTTCCATTATCTATGCTGACTGAGCCTTTTCCCTTGATCTTACCTGATTTATCATTTCCAAAAGTGACATTGCCCGATTTCTTTTCATCAAGAGTTATAAACTTGCTTCTGTCTCCAGTCATGTGTTTTGAGCAGCCACTATCCAAATACCACTGACTTTTCAGATCTTGAGCAGTTAGAGCCAAGTCACATTTATTCATTTTCTTTATCCACTGGAGGCACCCTTTTGTTTGATATATTTTGTGAGGTGATGAACTACATCTTCTGAGAGGACATTTGGAAGGCATATGTCCAACTTGATTGCATATACAGCATTTGATTATAGTTTTTGTAGAATTGTGAGTATGAACATAATTTCTTTGATTCATAAACCTCCTTGAGGTGTTAAACATTAACCTTTGTCCATACTTTCTACACTCAATGATTTTATGACCAAATTCCTTACAATAAAAGCAGTAACCATAGAAGCTATTTGCATACCTGATGTAAGGTTGTCTATTCCATTTGTTTGCTTGAGGCAGTCTCTTCAATGTTTGCATCTTTTGTTGGTTTGAATTACTCCTCCTTGCATGAAAATAAGCAGCAATGTGTCCCAGCTTGTGGCAGACATAGCAGGTGGCATTCTTCATTGGAGGGAAGAATCTCCTTTGATGGTTTCCAAATTTTACATATTCAGGGGTCTAAGTATTTATTGCATTCTTTGCTACTAGTGGTTTCTTCTGATCTCTTTCTTCCTTGTTACAGATTTCTTCTTTTGTAGGAATTTTTTGAGCTGCTTCATCAATCTTCTTTGCTTTTACAAAAATAATCTCTCTGTCAACTTTTTCTTTTCCTTTACTTGATTCTCCTTCATAGCCTATTCTAGTCTTTATCATAGGGGATCTTTGAGCAACCAAAATTTCATTCAACTTACTAGAGCTTGTTGTTTGGGAATAGTTTATAACCATTTTCCTTTGAGCATTTTCTAAGTTCTTTCTGAGACATACTACTTCTTCTTCTAACTTTTCTTGTTCTTGAGTTTTTTCTTTGATTTGCATAAGTAACATATCCTCTATCTTCTTGGCTTCTTCAAGCTCTATCTTTAGCTGCTTAAGGACTTCTGAACTATGTTCTTCTCGTACATACTTGAGAAGAATGTCCTTTTGTTTTCTGCATTTCAGTTTGAGTCTATCAATCTCTTCTAGGGCACTTCTTAGCTCCCCCTCAAGATCGACTTCACCTTCTTCTTCTTCATCTAGCAAGAGTCCTTCAAGATCTTCTATGGCCATTAGCAAAAATTCAGAGGTTCCCTCTTCTCCTGAGGATTCATCTGAGTCTTCAGATGTACTGCTGTCTTGTTGAGCATAGAAGGATTTTCTGCTGAATTTATTTCCTTTCTGCCAGTTCTTTGATGTGTTTTTCTCTGATTCTTGAGCTTGATTTCTTACTTTCTTGTGAGGACACTTAGCAACATAGTGTCCCACTCTTCCACAGTTAAAGCATTTGAAGGGGAGTTTACCTTTGTATTTACCTGAGCCTCTATCCAATTTCTTGACAAACTTTGCCTCTTCTTCATCTGAGCAAGAGCATATGTCTCCCTCTTCTTCTTTCTTCTTTTATGTTTTAAAGGCTGCTTCCCTCGTACTTGGCTTCTTCTATGGGAGCCTCATTTCATAAGCTGTTAGATTTCCAAGTAGTTGGTTCATGGTCAAGGTCTCCCAATCAGCTGATTCTTCTATTGCAGACACCTTTGGATTAAACCTGGATGGAAGAGATCTTCGAATCTTTTGCACAATTATACTTTCTGGCATTTTTTCTCCAAAAGCTTTCATATTGTTAATAATTTCTGCAGTTTTTAGGAAGAAACTGGCAATGTCTTCATCATCATTCATTTTTAAGTTTTCAAACTGGGCTCTATAGACTTGAAGTTTGGCAGTGTTTACTTTCTGGTCTCCCTCATGTATGTTTTCAAGAGTATCCCATATTTTTTTGGCAGTGTCTTTGTGCATTACTTTAATAAAATCTGCTTCACATAATCCATTCAGGATGGCATTCATGGCTTTTGCATTAGCCAAAAAATCTTGTTTTGAGTCTTTTTTCTGTGTCAGTTGCCTTCGGGGCATATCCTAATTCCACAGCAGCCCAGACTTCTATTCCTAGAGACATTATGTATGTCCTCATTCTGATTTTCCAGAAAGAATAATTTTCACCAGTGAAGAAAGGGGCTTTGTTAGTTGAGCATCCTTCTTTACTAGCCATCTTGGGAACCTAGGATCTCCTTTCAGTTGTTAGACTTGTACAAAGGAACTTTGCTCTGATACCAATTGTTGAACTCTTAGTTAAACTGAGAGGGGGGGGTGAATCAGTTTAACACATTCATGGACTTTTTAAACCTTTTATTCAAACTAACATACATCTTCATTTCATGTCCAGCTTAATATGTAAATAATCTTAGAATATGAGTAGCAAGTATTAATATAATAGAACAACAGACTTAATATGAGAGCAACAGGTATTAGGCAGATGATATAAATCAGATCAACACATAAACATCATGCACAAAGACACCAGATATAAGTGGAAACCCATAAAGGGAGAAAACCACATCTTATTATTGTTGTGATGCAAAGGCAAGCTCCAACTCCCTCTCACCACTGTTTTTCTGCAGGCACCAACCTACAGGAGGCTCCTACCTCAATTCTGCAAGCTACAACTTGCAAGGAAGCACCAACTTCCTTTAATTTTTTGCAGGCACCAACCTACAGGAGGCTTCAACCCCAGTCAGCTACAACTGACAGCTATCAAGCTACAACTTGATAGGGAAGCTCCAACTTCCTCAATTTAACAAACTGAAAGTTTGATGATTTACCTCAGATATCAGCTCTGTTCTGTAGCTTCTCTTTCTTCTCTTAATCTTCTCTACTTTAATCTTCTATATTATGCATTCTCTATATTTTTTCTCTCTCTCTCTCTCTCTCTACTGAGCTTATCAAATTGATATTATATAGAAATTCTCACATGACTGTTTGTGTTCCTCTAGGAATTCGAAATGAATGGTCATACCCCTTGGTCTTCTGCCTCCTCATTACTTTGTCCAACTCAATTTAAAATCATAATAAATTTCACACTACAGTGGGATTTTATTCTCTCTTGGAGACTTGCCAATGCATCACAAACAATAAATACAATTAAAACATTTACATTCGAATTACAATGTGAACTTCAGCTCAACTCACTTAGCCTTTGAATAGCTATACATTTGTCTTTTCTTTGGCTGTCTTTGTCCTTTCTGTCCTCTGCTGTGGTGTAACTGTTGCATACGTGTAACTGTTCCTTTCCCCACATCCCAGTTTTCTCAAATTCGACCTCAACTATGTGCAATTGCATCTCGCAATCTCACAATCCTCCGTTGTTTCATGTTGGCAATTTCAATTAAGTAAGGCTAGCTATTTTCTTGGTTGGCACTAAGATAATAATCAATAAATCTAAGGGTTTATTTTAATGCCTCCTCTAATAATGTGCTCTCGTAACCTTATTATATATCAATGCAAATAACCCGGCGTCGAATATATATATATATATATATATATATATATATATATATATATATATATATATATGATCAACCTTATCATATAACCCTCGGTGATAAATATTTAAATTATATTGTATTTAATCCATTACACAAGTTAATATGTCTCCGCCATTATATACAAGTTCTTTTATACTCGTCAGCTCTGCAATAAATCTAATCAACTCCAACTTCATTACGATATGCCCACCGGCCCACAATGCCATCAATCGCCAATCGAATGCACACAACATACATGACTTATCATCCACGCACCTTTATTAAACCTCGTGCAAGTCCTGCGATCGCCCACCGTTGGATAGCCTTTGCCCAGATCAACGGATCTTATTCATTTCGCTGGGCGTCTTCCGCCGATCGTTAATGCGCGAAATTTCATTTTAATCAAAACCGCTTGGGACACGCGGCCAAATCCTAATGGAATCGCTGCGATTACACAAATACCACTTCCGTATTAATGGTGGTGCGGAACAAGGTATGGTTTTCGGCAATCCACGTTCACCGTGTCGCCCGGCTCCGCCTGTGTTCCGTTCTTTGCTTACTCTCATGGCGTTATCAGGAACCGTTATTTTCCGATGCGATTATGTTAACTCCCCAAACATTGTCGATTGCGATTGATCGCAATCGCAACTTTGAGTTGCAAGACTTATCAATTGCGGTTTATAGACCCGTCGGGTCCGGATTCTCATCGCAATCGCGATTTCCTGTGGGTTACATATTACGCTGCTCTTGTGATCTCCGATTGCGATTGGGGAGGGGTCCCACTTTAACATTACATGCTCAGTTTAAATATATTAATGTACATGCCTTGGTATTGTTTATATGATGTGCTTCACATATATATAAGATAAATAATAATATACATTTGCCTAATGGGTCATGTGATTCTGGGATAATATTTGTTTTTATATTATATGTATAACATATGGTTATGAGTGTGTGATTCGAGAATTTTATAACGGCTCTCTTGCTTTCTGTCTTTGCCTCTGCTATACATCACTTAGCCTCACCTCTTCCTCTCTTACTTAAATAAAACTCTGCCTCTTGTCTCTACCTTCCAATAACGGTTCTTCATTGTGCTTCTACTGGTACATTACATTTTGACATTCTTCTTATCTGTACTTTGGCCCGTGGCTCCATTACCTTCATTTTGCTTCTTTTAACTTCTCTGCTTCTATGCCTCTTTTTCCATCAATATTTCCAACAAGGGGATCACTTTAGAGGCATACTATACTACGTCAACTTTTAATAAAAAAAAAAAAGAATTTAGTTGTTGCTAAGAAGTGAAATTGTCACAGTCTAAGTCCCTTACACTTAATTTAAATCTATTTTAACCAAAAATCTCAAAGTAAAGCTAATATGTAATTTCTCATTAAAAAGAAAGTAAGCTGCGTTCCCTACAAGGCATGAAAGTAAAATATCTTAAAAATTCGACGGAGAGTTGGGCCTCAGGTCCCCACAAAATTACCACTAAATATGCATAATGAATGAGAGAACATGAATCCCTTTATAAGGAACCACCAGAATTAAATTCAAGGTTAAAAGAATAATATACATAATTATTTTAGTTTTAAAATAGAATTGAAATTATTTGTAGTGGGAGGAGAGTGGACTTGAAATAGAAAATAAAAGTATGAAGTCTAATACTAAGTTTGAACTAACTTAAAAGATAAATCGATTAAGTAGGCTTTTCTGCATGGAAGCAGATGAGATAAAACCCAAAATTTTACTAACAGAAAAGGAGAGAACCGAGTGATGGTAATATAAATAGTCATTTTAAAAGAAAGGACATTGTAAGCAAATCACCTATAATGTCATATGGATCTCGGATAATGGCAGGGACGAGACGAAGGCTTCTGGTTGAATATTTGCATTTCACATGATCACTTTGTGAGGGTATGCCTACTATAGAAGTAGATACACGTATAAATAAAAGGATCCAAAGCTCTTAGGAAAAACGATAGCGATATGAATTACATAGAATAGACGGTTAAATTGCAATGTTCTCTCTTGATGGAGAGGTTGAAGAAGACTTTTGTATCATACTTGTTCTGGGGAATTTCCCCGGGGAAAATATCATGGCACGTTGAGTCATGAAAAAAAATGACAACATCCTGAAGGAAAAATTCACCAAGCCCCAGAAGGAAAATGAATATTTCAAGTTGACAGTGCGGCTAGATATACATTCAAATCCTTAAGCCATGCAAAAAAATACAAATATTCCATTGTAAATTAAAGGTCTACGTAAATTGCATAGAGGAAATACTAAGAAAATATTATGAGTTGAAAGTTAAATGGAGACTTAGATTAGAGAGCTTACCATAATTGCGAGAAATTGGAGAAATTAACACCACCAATCGAGCCAATGAGAGAATGTTTAACGTCGTGAATCTAGTGGACACATGAAAATAATTAGCACCAAATCAAGAGGTATGACTATGTGCTCCCAATTATAAAGCAAAATGATGTGATTAGAAGGTAACCTCGAGTGTCGAGATGCATTCTTCTCCTTGATTTACTTGAGGCAGTCCCATTCTTAATGAAAAATGAAAAACACATAATAAAGCGGTTACAGTGGAGTGTGAATTAGGTGAGGTGGAACGAAAGAGGTTCAGAAGAAAACAGAAAAATGGGCTAAAATGAAAACGAGAACATTTATAGCACCTTGAACAATGATCCTGGGATTAATCTATCCAAGTGGGTGTCTGTAGTTGGATGCAAGTTTATATATGGAATGGTTTAGATGACCAGTCACCGTGACATGTGATTAGTACATAACTTAATTGCCAAGAGATCCAGGGGTGAATCGCATTACTGGTTGGTAATAGATCCTACGAATAAAATCCTTGCAACATTGAAATGTGATACTAACTCATTGAAATTCCAACAATGAGAATCAATATGACAAAAGAGTAAGGTGTAGCACAAATTATCATTGAGATTATTGAAATGCTACAGCTATAGTTTATACCTTGGATACGTCATATAAATGAATCATGTAATAAAGTCCAAGTTGGAAGAATTAATTTAATAAGGGATGTAAATGTTTCCTAAGTTTGATTCCATATAAGTGGATGGATAAATATTGTGTATTAGATATAACATAAGATACAAATACCTATTTTCTTCCCATGAGACCATAGTAAATTCGTATAAAGTGTTTGAGCCATATGTGGTAGTTAAATCGTTTTTTGGTAATGATATATATATATATATACCAAAAACATAGTTATAGTGGGAATAGGTATTGAGAGTTGAGTAAGGCAATATATGGTAGGCAGATTCCAAAGTGAGAGGGCCTTGAGTATTAATGCTAAATGGAAAACATTTATTAATAGCTATAAGAGGAATTAACTAATATAGATAAATTTACCATGGAGAATAAACAGGAAGATGTCAACTTAGAATTTAAATTGAGATTTTTATAGGTGGGTATTAGTCTTAATGTGGGTGATTAAGTTAAAAATATTTAACTCTACAACAAATCTTTTGATGAGCGGAAGTATCTAAGAATGTATTAGACATTATTACGCTATTGGAGAAATTAGTTTAGCACTATAATTTAGAGTATATTTTTTGGTGAAAATGGAGTTATTTACAAGAGAGGATACAAGAAATAATACAATTAAATGGATCAATACATATACCAACTATAAAAATGAATGTTTATCATCACTGCAATTTAACAAATTGTATTCACAATGTATAAAATATCATTAGCTCTTATGAATTCCTTGACTGATCAATTGGTCTATCTAATAATTACATAATTATAAATGAATACATATCCTTGAATTGATTGATTGAATTTTGTGCGATGTTGTGCTTGTAAATATAATAAATAAAATAAATGTCAAAGTTGTGAGAATGAATGCTCAATTTGACGAGGGGATAAATGAGGTATAATACACCTTTGAAGCGCACACCATATCACGAGAGGATTATTTTATGAACTAAATAATTTAAAAATTATATAACATATAATATGATAGTGATGTCATTAATTAAACAGAAAAATTACTTTATTGATCGAATGTAAGCACAATGAAATCATCCTATTCACAAAGAAGAAAATAAATGATTTCATAAAGGGTAAAAGAGTACAGAGGAGGAATCTTGTTGTAGTGATATCAAAAACATCAAAAAAAATCTTACTTGTATTATAGTAACGAGATGTACTAGGGAACTGGATGATCTGAAAGAGGAGGAAGGTTCCTATAAATTAAATCATTTTTTGTTAATTGGGAAATTAATAAAGCGATAAAGTACTTCATGAGAGAGAAGAATTTAAAAAAAAATATTATCGAATTTGTTTCAATAAATGCATGAGATACAAGCCATAAATGTAATTATCAACAAAATGAGCTTCTATAACTTAATGCGAGTCATTACAAACATGTATACATGTATACATAAATGGTACTTTGAATTAAACTATAATAAATTTAAAGATGTTATTACATAACTGAATTAGCTATTGTTTTCATATACTATGGATACGATAGTATGACAAATTAATTGAGGTAAATATATTGTAGCAATGTAAGCCCAAAAGCTGAGGAAAAGTTGTGCAAGTCAAACATGAATATATACATATTAGTATTGATGGAGATAATCAATGAACTATGTAATAATTGAATTTCATTTTTCCTTGCCATTAAGGTTATTGTAACGACATAATTACCATCATTGTGGAGGATAAAATGATGAGTATAGTCTTGAGAATATGACTATATAATAGGGTATTCACAATACCATGAAGAGCTAAAAATAATAATTAAATACTCATAGTGGAGGAGGAAAAATGAGTATGAATGAAATCCTGAGAATATATAATTCAAAGAATATGGAAAATTTCCTCTGAGAGAGAAATCAAATCATTACATAAGTTAACCATATGTGTTCTACGGAATTTCACGAAAGCGATAACAAAAATATTAATTCGACATGAAAGGGAAAATCATATTGGTTTAACTTCCCACGCGAGAGGAGTCCAAACTGCGTATTCCCTTCTTACAAATCAAAACAAAATTGTATCTCTGTGGATGAATCAATTAATTTGGGGCAAATCAACGCCATAAACTCTACATCAAACGATTATTAATTGAAGAACAACTATATAATTATAAATAGTAAATGGACAATAGGAATGTAGCAGAACGAGTTCTATGAATGGCTTAAAAAACAATGGGCTGTCTCATAATAACGAGAGAATTTCATCACATAAGCTGGAATCATAAATCCACGATAATCTCCTCACGAGGAATAAATTAAATGTGAAAAATGAAATGAGAAGCCTAACGTTTAACAAAATAAGCTATGAACATTGACATGAATAGCAGAGGTAAATTCTATCTTAGTAAAACAATGGAGATTAAAGTTCTTACACAGAAAAACAAAATGAATTATTTTCAAGGTTACCACAGTATTGAGCACAAAGAAAGTTGAAATACAATTGTAAAAGGTGTCCTAGAAAAAAATGTAGCATTTAAGAGTTGAATCGATATTAGTAAGATGAAAATTGGTATAATTTTAAAAATAATCAAACTCATGAAAAATAATTACGGTGACACATAATTGTCATAAGCAAAATAGAAAAGGGTTGTGAAAAATTCATATTGGCACAGGTGGTGAACTGAGCCGAACCCTTAGACAACATGGCCAAATGAGAATGAAAATTTATGACGGACACTGCCATCAAAACGCAGTAGAATGGAGGGAAGCTATATGTCATCATCTCCACCTTTAACATGGCTCTTAGATTCACTTGGTTCACTAGAGTGAAAAAATCAACCAACCCATGTGATGAATTAAATTACTAAGTAACCTTCAATAAATTAGGATAGCCTCGAACAAAGGAACATTGTAAAAGAATTTGTCATAAAATTTATGACAAGATACAACGAGATCAACAAATTATAATGTAATATGAATGTCTTAGCTTATGCAATTAGAGTATATTATCAATATCGATTTGATAAATTGATGCATGAAACTCCAACGTAATAACCAAAAGTAATATCGAGAAAGGAGAAATAGCGGTATCTAAT
This sequence comes from Pinus albicaulis, assembly GCA_034641835.2. Taxonomy (NCBI): domain Eukaryota; kingdom Viridiplantae; phylum Streptophyta; class Pinopsida; order Pinales; family Pinaceae; genus Pinus; species Pinus albicaulis. The sequence goes on along the minus strand of JAXQQM020065167.1, from coordinate 48,533 downwards.
ATTTATATGATACCAAATAGAATAAATGTCAAAATGGGAGCTTGACTATATGTGTAGCGTTGGCATATAGTAGTCAAAACTCATTATAGTGATAACATCTTGACTCTAAATTTAATTCGAATATAAATCTAATGATTGGGTAATGGTAGTAATTGGAATTTGTTGGATACGATTTATCAGCGATGTCCATACACCATTGAAATAGTTAAGAGTAAATTAATTATTCATGGGCTATGTGTTAAGTCCATACATGGGTATTAACCCTTATGATATTAATATTTGAAAGTGGTTAACACTATTAAGAGAGACTTTAATAAACGTAAATATGGAGGTATTGAATAGAATTAGAGTTGAAACCTTGGATAAGGAGTATAATTTTAGAATATTAAGTAAAATATTCTTTACTAAAATGTTAATGGAATACTTATTAAAATTATGTTAAGGAAAAATTCTAGCAATCATAATATTTTTTAAGAGATAGATTAATATTAAAATAAAATAATATTATATGAAGTTGTATACATTGAAAAAATGTAGCAAAGGACAATAAAAACTAAAACGAGAATTGTGGAGATCATAGATTACGATAGGAATTGTGGAATCATGAGGTGTTGGTAGAATTATCGTGTGAAAAACATAGTTTTATTCTATTCACAAACAATTATGTAATTATAGAAAATGTTATTAATGGAGAAAATAAACATAGTAATAAAACAAAAACAAATAAGATAATTCTGAAAAATTAACTAAAAGGTATAAATAGAATAATTTTTTTGGGGGTAAAAGTAGAGTTTTTACAAGTACATCCTCTGAAAAGATCATAAAAAATATTTCTGGAGTTTTATATGTCATATGACATGTTATTTAGATACCTTGGACCTATGGGAAAGATGAACCTATGTATCTAATTTAAAAGGTTTTTTACGTTTCCTATCTTCTTGTGATGTCCTCTTTATTTCCCATTTCTTTAAGGGTTACATGGATCATTTAATTTTCGACCTTGAAACTCTTTGTTACTTATGCCAAGGTCAATACATTGTATGTGTATTGATTGCTGGGTTTTTCTCATATTTTTTTTAATTTTCTATTAGTGCCCAATGCATTGGATGTGTCTTGCAATTCTTGGGTTTCTCATGTTGTTTTTTATTTTCAATTAGTGTTGATGAACAGTTCTACTATTACCATTTTCTAGCTAAATAGGTAGATTCTCACTCCAATTCAATTAAAGGAGATGTCTCATCTTTACGGAACACTTTGAAAAATGTTTGTATTCATAGATGGGAACATTCATTACATTAAAATGGAAATTATTTTAGTTTATATTATAAATATGAGTCCAATTTTCAAACAATTCCAATAGAATTTGGAAGTCCATTTGTAGTTCAACTTCTATGTGGGTAGAAGTGCAATCATAAAAAACTTCTTCTATCTAGATTTCCTCTAAAGTTTATATTTAATATAATTATTTTTTGGGAATTGGAATAGCACAGTCTTGCAAATATGAAAGAAAATTTCCACATCAACATGATTCACAAATAATTTTGGATCTGCTTTCAACAAAATAAAATCCAGACCATCTCATCAGAGGCACTGATGACAAGCTCTTCTAATAGGAGACTTGGTTAAGGACATAAATTTGGATCGTGCTTTCATCAAAACATAGGTAGATCGAGGTAGATCATAAATACAAAATTAGATCAGCGGAAGTAACTCTTCCTCGAGCCTTCGTTAAGGATCTGGACCTTTAATTGTGTAAATTTAGGGATTATGAAATAAAAAGATGGTCTAGATGATGTCACAAAAAAATGCCACTCGTTGATGGTAAAAATTTTAAACAACGATGGGCATTGAATTATTTATCTCGAGTAATAAAAGTTAATTATGGTTTTAAACATGTAATTTAAAAATTAACATAACAATTAAAACAATTTACAATTTAACAAATTTACTTTAATCAAAATCATGTCTTATATCAGATCATACAATAACCTTATCTTTCCAATGTAAAGATCATTACAATTTTAAGTTTCTTAATGTCATATGTCATGTTATTTAGATATCTAGACTATGCAAAAGATGAACCTATGGATCTAAGTTAAAGGTTTTGTTTTCTTTCCTATCTTCCTTTGTGATGTCCTCTTCATCTCCATTTCTTTCTAAGGTTTACATGGATCATTTAAGTTTTCTTAACTTTAGAAACTATTTATTTACTTACCCTAAGTCAGTATTCCATTGGACATGTCACGTGTGGGATTCTCATATTTGTTTTATTTTCTATTAGTGTTGATACCCTTGGTTCTTCTTCCCATTATTACCATTTTCGACTATGTGAAATTTAGATTCTCTAATCAAATTAAAGGAGATGTCTCATCTTTTGGAACACTTTGCAAAATAGTTGAATTCATAGATGAGAACATTCATCACATTAAAAAAGGAAATTATTTGTATTTTGTATTCTAGATACGAGTCAGGTGTCAGAATTCATGTCCAATATAATTTGGATGTCCATTTCTAGATCAACTTATATGTGGGTAGAAGTGAAAGCATAAAAAACTTCTTCTATCTCGTTTTCATCTAAATTTTATATTTAATCCAAGCATAAAAACTACAAATATGAAGAAAAATTCCACATCAAACCTTATTTCCAAATAAATTTTGATCTATGCTTTCATCAAAACAAGCATAAATTAGAGGAAGATCATAAATATAAATAGGAAAATCAAAGGCAAAAAACTCCCATCAAGGGCTTGGTTAAGGTCATTGAATATATCTTTGAAAACGAGTCATCAGAGCCTTGGTTAAGGATGGGCCTTCAATTGTGTAAATATATGCATTGTAAAGAAGAAATAAATCTCTATACGATATGAAAAAAAATGTCACTCGTTTATGGTAAAAATTTTAAACAATAGTTGGTGAACTATTTATGCAAAGTAATAAAAGTTAATTCTCGAGTTTTAAACGTGTAGTTTAAGAATTTAACATAACAATTAAAATTTACAATTTAACAATTTAACAGAATAAAAAATCATGTCTTGCCATAAAGATCGAGATAATGATATTGTACAACGCCATAAAGATCGCCACAATAAATTTAACAAATATTAGAAATCATGTCACGCAATAAAGATCATACAATAATTCTCTAGTTTTTATGTCATATGACACATGTTATTTAGATCCCCAGTGACTTATGCAAAAGATGGACCTATGGATCTAAGTTAAAGGTTTTGTTTTCTTTCCTATCCTTGTTTGTGATGTCCTCTTTATTTCCATTTATTTCTGAGGATTATGGATCATTAGTTTTGTAGCCTTAAACTCTTTATTTACTTACCAGAGTCAATGCATTGGATGTGTACTAATTGTGGGTTCTCATGTTGTTGTTATTTTATTTAGTGTTGATGGCCTTGGTTCTACTTCCCATTATTACCATCTTCTAGCTACGTGAAATTTAGATTCACTCTAATCCAATTAAAGGAGATGTCCCATATTTTGGAACACTTTGCAAAATGGTTGTATTCATAGATGAGAACATTCATTACATTTAAAGGAAATTATTTGTACTTTATATTATAAATGGAGTCAATTTTCGTTAGAGTCCAATAGAGTTTGGAAGTCCATTGTAGTTCAACTTTGATGTAGGTGAGAACTTACAACATAAAAACCTTAGATACTATGTCGTTTTACTCTAAAGTTTATATTTAATCAATTATTTTGTTGGAAGATAAAGGAATAACTTGTAGAAGTTTCGAGTTTGCAAAAGGTTGAGAAGTAGAAAAGGAAGACCAATGCATAGCAAGACTAATTTTGTAACATGTTTCTCTAGGTGTGAAATTTAAATTTCCATTAATTAGTACAATCCATAGGAACCCTAAAATTCAAAGGCCATTCTAAAGTAGTATTCTCACTCTATAGTGGGCCCGGAAAGGAAATATTCTTTGCCTGAGACATGGGAATTTGAAAGCGAATTTGCTTGCAAATGAAATATGGAATCATTTCTTAATCAATCCCCTCGAGGGTTTATTATTATCCTATTATCTTAATAAATATTTTCACCATAATGTGTTATGTGGTCTGCATGATACAAAAAAGAATTGTTTTACGTGTTTATGGAGAGAATTAAGTTTAGATACTATATCTTTTCCTAACAAGCACACCTTAGAAGTTGCAAAATATTTTGTGCGTTTTCTAAGAGGAAATTGCAGAAGCTTTTCCAAAGATTCCAAAAAGTGTTTGAATGATCAAAGGAGGAAATTCACGCTCTCCGACTTGGAAAAATCATTTTAGTTTACAAGCTTAAAAGTTTTTAAATGCAAAATTTTTGCTCTACGATTATTTTTAACAATACAAAAATAGTTGAGGAAACAAACACACATATCTCTATGGAACTTAAATAAACAATCACATTTGGAGTCACAATTATTTATATGATGGCTATGATATTGTTGGAAATATAAGTTCCACCTTGCACAAGAATATATTTATTTGAGATAGAATGATAAAGGAATGGTTTTGTTTTTTGAGACAAAGAATGATAAAGGAAGATTTTCATTTTAAGTACTTGATATAAAAAGATTTATAACTAGCCCAAAGATATACTAAATCTTGAACCAACAAAATTGCTAAGAAATTCATAGTTCAAACCTACTAACGACTTCTGAGTTAAGGATTAGTTTAGAAAATTAGGAGTTCAAATCTAGCAACATCCTATAGTTAAGGCTTTACAGTGTAAAAGCTAGAATCCACAAAACATGTTGTGAAAATGATTAATGTCAAGTAGAAATAGTCATATTGAATGTAAATTCTCGAGGAATTTAATTACAGGCAAAAGAAACTCACAAATCTATGACTTTAATCAAATGAAGTGAAGCAACCCATGCAAGATTTTTATTTTCCTATTCTTTTCATTAATATAATGACTTTAGTCGGATAAGATTATTCTCATATAAATATTATAAAAATTAAATCAATATCTAAATTTTAACGAGAGACAAGCAACGCCCGAGAATAATTTCGTGATTACTTATGATTTGCGGGCATAATTAGAAATGGAAGAATACTTGGAACCGAGACAAGATTTGGAATCACAATTATTGATATCAAGGCTATGTTATTGTTGGAAATGCAAGTTCCACCTTGCACAAAGACCATATTTTATTTGAGGTAGAATGAAAGCAAGGGTTTTGTTTTGAGACAGAGATAATGACTAAAGGAAAATTAATCGCTTTTAAATTACTTCATTTAAAAGAATTATTATTGGCCCAAGGCAGACTGCATCTATAACCAACTTGATTGCTAGGAAATTCAGATTTCAAACCTACTAGAGCATCACACTTAAGGCTTAATTTAGAAAATTTGCATTTCAAACCTACCAACAACATAATTAAGGCTTGTAGGAATTCATATTTATAGATTGAGATTACAATAGATTTAAAGCTGGTATTTCGGAAATACAAATAATTAATCAAAATAGTTAACTACTTAATTCAACCACAGCCATGGAAAAAACATAGTCTTAATTTGAGAGAATAATGCACCATCAAAGCGTCTTTTACAGTCAACCACCATCATGGAAAAAACATAGTCTTAATTTCAAGAAAATGCACCATCAAAAATAGTCTTTCTGACTAACCACCGAAGCATGGAAAAAACACGATTTATTTTAAGAGAATAATGCACCATCAAAACTAGAACTTGAGCACCTAATCTTACAATCATTACAATAATGATTTGCGACCCAGTCACCGTATTATTCCAACTCCATATCTCTACATTGGTCTAATTTTACGTGAAGGGATTTAGTCTACATGAGTCTCAAATTTAAAAGTGCTGCTATGATTGTCAACATATTCCTATGTAATGTGTCATATGTTTCATATATTGAAACATAACGTTGTCAGATATATTGAAAATAAATTTATTATTGAGTTTGAGAATAATGCTATTTTCAAATGGATTTTTACAAAGGAATGGTAATTTAAGCAATAATTTCTTATGGGTGGTGATTTTAATGTTGGTTTTTATATTCTCCAATGTTATTTCACATGGTGTTGTTAAAATTTGGAGGTGCATGAGTGAGCATGAAGAATGAGATTAAACGAGATAGCATATTCAACTCTTGCAAAAATATAAAAAAATATAGTTTCTTTCAATGGCCAGGTATTAGCTCTGTTATTTATAGTACCTCTTCTTATCACTTATGAAACATGCTCTTGGTCTAATTTGGTGTCGATATGAAGATCATGTAAGCCTCTCAAATGTTTTTTAGTTAGTACGGAATCATATTCTTTGGTTTTCTTTCATAGATGGTTAAAAATTTAAAGGTCCATGAGTGAGCATGAAAAATTATATTAAACGGAGAGCACATTCTTTCTGCAAAATTTAAAAATATATCATTTCATTTCTTGACCAAGTATTAGCTCTCTTATGTATATTACACTCTAGCTCAATGTAATCTGTTGATTAATCTCTATGAAATGTGGTTCTCTATCTGTAGTGAAGCTCTATTAATATCTCCGTGCATAGTCATTAGTTAATCTCTTTTAGTGAAATGTGGCTATGTCTCTCTCTGTCACATATTTACATAATTTTGTATGAAAAAACAATGATTTTTTTCAACTAAAGGAAATGCATTTGGGCCTTCTCAAGTCTATATAATTTTTAGTTGACGTAGAGTGCTAATATACATAAGAGATAGTACTTGGTGAGAAATAAAATATGATATATTTTTATATTTCTGAGACTTGAATGTACAGTTGCTTAATCTAATTTTCATGCTCACTCATGGACCTCCTAAATTTTAACCATATATGAGAATAAATCATTATTATAATGACAGTAAAAGTAGGTGCTATTCTCTAGGGTGATTTATTCAAGCTTCCAAATTGTACTCAAATTTTAAATCGAAATCCCCACATGTGAACCTCACACCCAGTGGATCGTCACGGTGAACAGAAAAAATATGCAATTTGCATAGTCCTATTGATTAATATTTGTGAAATGTGGCTATCTATACATGCATTGAAGCTGCAGTATCTTGGTGCATATTCCTATTATTTAATCTCTTTCGGTGAAATGTGGCTTGTATGATAATTTTTTTTTCAATTAAAAATGCATTTGGAGTAACTCTCAAGTCTATATAATTTTTCACTTATGTTATTATCAAAACCTAACTTACTACTATTGCAAATAAACTTGTCTTATCCTACCTATTGTATTTATCAATAACCACTAGTTTACTATCCTATCATTACATATACCTTGAATACTTCTTATTTAAACACCACTTCCATACAACCTATCATTTAGTCTCTCTCCTTCTTTGGATATTTCATAGCACTTCCTCAATTTCACTCATGAAATGACTTTATTGAAAGCCCATATGAACTCTACAAAGTCACATCTTACTCTCAAAGTTATGTCTGTTTTCAAAGTTAAAAAGCCTTGTTTTTACTTATACTCTACCACCCTCATATTTTTGACTTATGTTTCCATTCTTTTGTGTATACGTAATTTTCATCCAAACCCATTGAATTCCTCTATGTTTTTCTGATAGTCTTCTAGTAAAGTGTTGTGAATGAAACAATGCCTGATTAAGGTGTACCACCACTCCAAATTTCCGGAAGAAAAAGTGATTATTTGTCCTATGTTCAACGGAAGAAATGAAATGGGGATTAAATTTTATCCACAAATTTGGACACGATAGGCTGCTTGATGAGTCAATTTCATGTAACTATTTCAAACTAATATTTTGGTGATGCCAAGCCTCCTCGAACTCTGGAGGGCTCTCTCAAGGAGTTATTGTATGTGATTTGGATAAAAGTATAGATGGCCTAACTCTATGTAGGGTAATAAACGAGATAAATGATAGAGATGAGTTGAGAATCACATCGACAAGTACACATTGGGATTATGGAGTCAAATAGTTTCAGTAACCAATGAATCTACTTAACATGAGTTGAGGCATATCGGGTGTTTTAGTCGAAATAACACCACATGAAGCTGACAAAAACATAGTCGGTTCATTTATATAGGAAATCAAAGCATCTAAAGATGAATTCTGAGTAATATAGATAAAAACCACTATAATAGGATAATAAGAGATGAAAATAGAATAGGAACACACCAAAACTCCTTTTGAATCAGAATTTGGTTAAGTAGAAACTCTCTGTATTACACGAAAACCAGTCAATTACAATAAGCATAGTATTTTGCTAAAAATGTCCAACCCTTGACTAATTCAACTTCTTAGTCTTTAATAGAAATATTACAACATTAGATGATTTCGCTCTTAAAGTAGATACATTGAATTCCTCACTTTTGACACCTTTCATAACCATAATACATGGGATTTATTACAAAAAGAAACGGCTAATCTAATGCATGAGACCTATTACAGTAAGTTCAGACTCATTATCTATATATCCATAACAGCCTTATATAAATTCTGTTGTCATTTTCCAAGTATGTCAACAGATGGTGAATCTAGATTATGGCTTCAACTCTTTGTGACCATATTTCATGCTGCCAAAATAGAAGCAGGTCCTTGTTTTCTAGGCATAGAGGTCCTTTGCACTCTTAGAACATTCTGACCATCATGAACTCATTATTTAAAAGGTCCCTTGGCTATTTGAGAATTGAATTAACACATGAAAAAACTCCTCCTCAAGCTCCAAATGTCCAAAACCATCTTTAAAGTATTCAAATGAGGTGGCAAGACCTTTTGCCTTTGCGAAAACAATGTAGTTTGTAGCATTGTACAACCATTTTTTCTTCAAGTTTTGACTTAACTTTCCTACAAAACCATCTTAATTTCCTTTAAATACATCCTCTCTAGCAATTTAATTTATTGATCCATTATTTTACCCCTCAAAATTTAATGAAAAAGAGCCAAAAGGCTGCTACGATGGTTTCGTGGCGCTTTTCTCTCTTTTTACACTATACGTAACTGCAAGGAAACTGCGGAGTGAGTAGTTTTGTCCAAAATTTCAAAGTGTAAATTGTAAACGTGCAAAAAACTCAAAATAAACCTGATTCATCATTTAAAAGCCACCTCAAGGCCATAAACCAACTTCATTTTTAGCTTTCTCCTTCGAGGCATTTCTTGAGATTTCTCCTGTTTCTTTCCCGAAAAATAGGTCTTGGAGACGAGCCTATATCACCTCATCCATTATTTCGTTTTACAAACTGGAAAGACTTTTTTTATTCCATTATGTCCTGAATACAAACCTCTTGTTTTTTGAAACACATCTCTGCTTGTCCGGAAAACTACCTTTGACAAACATGTGTAAAACATGAAAACTACATTTTTACGAAAATAGGGATTCAAAGAAAGCCTTGTATCTCCCAAATGATAACACCTTGAGAAACGTGAGAGAGGTTTATTGTTCATTTGACATTTTTTAAAATTACCTATTTTAGTTTCTTAAATACTATTTTTTGACTTGAGAAACCTCTTTTGAAGTTGACTACTCAAAAAACTAAAAAAGCAGGAGGTTTTGCTTCATAACATTTAAACGGTTAAGCCTTTTCTGCCTTTTTTACTTTGGATGTGCTACGAAAGTAGGGATTCTTGGCTTATTTGGCACTTTTGGTACAAGAAACTTTGGAAAATGAAAATTATTGCAAAATGATAAATGATTTGACTTGAAGGGTTTAAAAATGAGCGTATTTGGACCTAAGGAGTAGCTCAAACTATAAAAAGTTTATAATTTCCTTGGTCAAACTAAAAAATGACTCTTAAAACCTTATTTTCACCCATGAACCTATGCCAACCTTTTCAAAATGATGCTTGATTTTTTAAGTGATAACGGGGGACTTCGATGAAAGTTGGTTGAATGCCATTATAGATCATTATTGGATCGAAGAAATATAGTGGCATGGAAACACATTATACTAGACACAATATGATGTATTTCATAGTTCAAATACTCCAGGGGGACTAGTTCAAACACTAGGAATTGTGATTCCATAATTACGCTTTAAATATTTACTCTCGAACTCAATGTAATTGAAAGTTATATCATTCAATTAAAAAATCAAAATTATGCACTCTTGGAATATTAACAAGTGAATAATTACTATAATGACATGCATTTCATTAAACACTAAAATTACTTATTCCTAATCTTGTATCTACACTTTCAATACTGAGTTTAAAATTTTCAATCATGTAAATAAGCTCCAAAATTCAATGTCAAATTTAAGATAGTCGAGAAGAGAATGACATAAGATAAAAAACATCAAAATACTAAAATTCTTTATATCAACAAGTAGCAAATTTATGAGATATAAGTGAATGTGAGAAACACAATCATAGATTAATAAAAATTACTAAACCCCAATAATAATCATACAAAATTAATAACTAAATATCAAGTCAATAAGCATGCCCATAGATAATGCACACCATGTTAAGAAGGCAAGTGATGAAGCAAGGAAGAGCCATCAAGTGGAGGCCAATGAAAGATACAAAGAACTTGATACGGAAAGGATGCTAGTAGAGGTCCTCCAACTAAGAAAACTGCTTTGAGTGGCATTTTTAGACACTTTTGTGCCATAAAATTACCTAGGAGTGGCCCTTGGCATCATCCACACCACTTGAGGGGATGGGGGATGTGACCAAGGTCACAACATTAATACAAGTGTGATTACATCAACTTGCTGTTTGAACCACACGCCCATGGGATAAAAGGAACTAATTTAATAAAGGTATTTCCTTTAATATAGATTAGATGGATTTGGGTTCATTTTTCTTTAGATTTATATCATTTGATGGTTTTCCCCTAACCAAAAGAGGTAGTTAATTTTTCTATGGTCCAAATTTGTGCTCCAAAAGCTACGTGATTACATGATGTCAAAAAGTGGCTACTGGGTGAAACACATCATAAATGAAACCCCATCTAAAGCATCATATTTGGAAAGTGTTTCCTTCATGGGTAACGTATTGTGGGAGAAAGTGATCCCATTTTACAGGAAAAACCTCCATGTTTATCAAAGAAATTCCATCATTACTAACCTGTTCCATCTATTCATCAAGCTGTCCTAAAATATTCTTTAAATCCACAATAAAATAAAAACACAAACAAAAGAATGAAACCCTAAACATAAATCCATTATTTTTTAAATAGTGTATTTCAATACAACATTTTTTATTTTGCGGATGTAGGAAGTTTTGATACTTGCTTCAAAAAGGTTTCAAATTGATTAGGTTGAGTTCATAGTCAGATCACTTGCCATGACATGAAATTTTTACATGGAATCAAAGTTGTTAACATTTGAAATTTTCCATCAAAATGAATGGATAATTTGGGGTACCTATAATAATGCTTGAGAATAGAATATCTGTTGAGGTATGGTGCCCAAAATTCTCTGGTGGTGTAAGTCTCATTTTGACCATTTGGATGTATCGGATGAAATTTCGTATAAATTGCAAACAAAAGTTTAAAAATGGCAAGATAATTAGAGGAATGGATAACTTACCTGGTGAAAAAATACTTCATATGAATTAACCTTCTTAGTTCATATATGACTTTGGAGGAAGATTAAACCTCATTTACTTATATACCACATTGTAATCTTGCAACATTTTAAGGGGAGAAAAAGTTAAATGTGTCATACTATACGATTCACAAAAATCACAAGTTGATTCGAAAAGCGCATGAGGAAATCTGTGAAGATATTATATCACCATGACCTCTCACCACTTTAATTTGAGAATGGAACTAGAAAGTAGGAAAGACTTAGGATCGAGTTTCTCAAAGATAATCGGTTTGTTGAAAATATCTATGAAATTAAAAAAAAAAATGGAGAAGGAAGCTATGGAGGAAGAGGAAATATTTGAGACACCTCCCTCTATTTTATCATATAGGCCTTAAGAAAATAACCCACCATCATGTATAGTAGAAGCGTCCACAGGATACCCATGTAAAAAAAAACCAAGATGAACGAAAAAGGATCGAGCATTTTCCAATGTGTAAAAGAAAAAGAACTAAATTCTCTTCAAAAAATGCCTTGTAGATACATGAAGACCATGTGAATATTGTGAATTTATACAAGACACCATAATCAAGATTCCTTGGTTGCTAGTTTAGTATTCAGAGTGGGCTCTCACAAAAGTGAAGATCTCCTGAACAGTAATATTTATAGAACTATTTTGTCTTAAACAGGCTCAACACTGAACGTGTGGTCGTTGGTCTCGAAATTGGGGAAATCATGAGCTATTGCCATACGCTAGGGTTTATTCTTTATTTAGAATTTTTATAGTGGACAATGGCTTCAACAGGCGTGGATATGATTTTGTGCCCTCGTGGGGTTACAGCTCTCAAGCCAAACCAAGCACTTCCACCAAGAAGGCCAAAAATTTAAAAATAAAGAAGTGGAATGTTGGCCCTTTGGGTGTGCGATGTGTGGTTTCAAAATCAATAAGTGGAATGTTGTGGCCCTTTGGGTGTGGGATATTGTGGTTCAAATCAAAAAGTGGAATGTTGTGGCCCTTTGGGTGTGGGATATTGTGGTTGAAAATTGTGCAATTTACAAAAATCATTATGGACCTCATTGAATGTTAGGAAAATCTATCAAGTGAAAGTGAAGAATGTGCCATTGCTTAGGGTGTTTGTAATCAATGCCTTTTGTTTCTGAAAAAAAAATCATAAACCTTCCAACAATATCTTCAAGCGGAGAAGGTGGACTCTTAGAAAATCGACTTCCCTGGCTAGAAGGAGAATCTATGTGCTCATGATGGCTTGAATTCTATAGCAAAAATGACAACTCCATTCCAGTGTGGCAGCTCTAGTGCAAAATGAATGAAAATGACAATGTGTAGAATGTTGGGGGAGACGGGAGTTTTTTGGGTTTTTTTTATAAGAATAAAACTACTCATACGAGAGTTAAAAAACTCTATCTTTGAGAGTTTTAACTCTCATCGAGGATTTACGAGATTTTATGTCAATACAACTCTCAAACGAGAAAATACTTAACTCTCATTCGAGTATTTTAACTCTAGTCAAGCCCAATAAAATATCTTGGAAAAATATTTAAAATCTCGGATGATAGTTTTAAAAGCGCCGGTCGAGAAATTGAGTTGACTATATTCTCGGATGAGAAATTAAAAATTTCACCCAAATTGTAGCCATCCATAAAAAAGCATTTCCAACTTCGGGATTTCACCCCTATGCACCAAGCTACTTTTCAGTTCACTCGCGAAAAGGAGATGGAAAGCTACGTGTGAGGTTAGATTGGGATTCTGTTTCATTTGGAAATAATTTGGTGATCAATTAAATCTAATTTCATATGATAATGCACCCACTACGGTCATTACAATAATGACTTATTTCAAAGATGGTTAAAATTTAGAGGTCCATGAGTGAGCATGAAAAATTAGATTAAGTAGAGAGAAGATTCAACTCTAAAAAATATAAAAAGGATCTCATTTCATTTCTTGACCAAGTATTAGCTCTCTTACGTATATTACACTCTAGCTCAGTCCAAAAAATTATATAGACTTGAGATCCACTCCCGATACATTTCTTTAATTGAAAAAAAAATCATTTTCTTATTTTGATATAAAATTATGTAAATATAGAACAAAGACAGCCACATCTCACGGAGACAAATAATAGGACTATATGCAAAGTTAACATATCTTCAACACCTGTAAAGAGATCACATTTCCATGATTAATCAACATTTATACCATAGCTACTACTTTCTTGGTTTCATTATGTGAGAATCCACTTCCAGGTGTGAGGTTCGTTGTGGGATTTCAGTTTCAAATTTGGTACTTTGTGAGATCAAAATAAATATAATTTTAGAAAATAATGCACCTACGTTTAAGAGTTATTACAATAATGATTGTAGGAAGAATTAAAAAGTGAAGAATACTTGGAAATGAGATGAGGAAGCAAAGCATGCAGGAGACAAAGCATGACGAAAGGGAGGTAAAACGAGCATGTTGAGGATGCGGAGCGAGACCTAGGAATCTAAAAAATCCTACAAACACAACAACAAATGAAATTAAGATTAAAATTAGAAAAACAACCATAAATAAAATAAGAAAAATAAGAACTATCTTACCTCTCATTTTACCTTCGCTTTCTTCCTACTAGTCCTTGTTGTGCAGATCGGCTAACACAAGCGTAAACACACCTAAACGGGCAGTCAGTTCCAACGGGGAAAATGCAATGTTATCAATGGTAATGCAACACAAAACTACTCGAAAACTTCTTATGAGTGCAGGAATCTACTATATTTATAACAAAAAGTTCACCAAAATTTTAAACAAATTTGGTAGAAGACTAAAAAGTTTCCCAAACTATTTCTAGTTTCTATCACAGCCAAATACTCCCATTTCCACCCCACACCATCAATGTTAACTAGAAAGCTTAGGTTCGGCCAAAGTAATTTCAAAGTTTTGACCGAACTTTCTAAAGTTCACGACGAGCTACTTAAAAATTCGGTCAAATATTGGGAAGTGAAATTTTGGATGCTTTTCTCACGAAATTGTAACCGAGCTTCACATTTCTTATATATATATATATACTGGGCTAGACTACGTTAGGATAATGAAGTAGATAATCATAATACAAAATAAACTAGAGCATAAAGACTAAGCTAAGTGATCGAGTCGGTAGCAACAACAACCTTAATAGGGTCTTTAGTATTGCTGGTTGATCCTTGCGAAGGATAGATGCCAATATATCAATGTTATTAGAACCAAGTGACAGTGATCAAGAAAATAAAACCTCTAAACCGGTAATTGCTTAGAAATAAGGCCAAAACCAAGTTAAAACTAGACCAAAAGACAGACCAAAAAAAAAAATATTCATTTTTAAAAGAAAAACATATATATTCATCTACATCCATGTAAATCAAAACCATTTATATAATCTTAAGAAAAATTATCACTTAATGTATGTAAGGTTGCACATAAATGAGAATTACATCAAAATTGCAAATATCCTATGAAATGAAAATACAACCACGAATAGGCTCTAGATGGCCTCTATATGTCAAAAAATCACTTCAACATATCTATATCATCAAAATAATTTCCTATATTGAGGATCTTCTCTGATATCTATTTAGCATGACAAATAAGATGAAAAATGTAACAAGTCTAGCCAAGATTTTGTTTCCAAGTCTTGTACCATATTTAGTAGGTTATATAACAGTAGGAGTTTGAAAACCAATGCCAACACCCTTGAGTCACATAGAGGACTTGGTGCTCTTGATTAAATACTATTTTCATACCACTCATACATGACAAAATCCAATGAAAGCATTGAAATCCCCAATGATGAAAAAGTGTTAAGTTTACTAGATTTTGAGTGAGATATAATATTATATTTTTCTCTGAAATCCAATTAGATTAGAACCACTCTCAAAACATCCTTGGTCATTCATGGCGTGTTAAAAATTTTATGTAAAATGAAACATTATTTCCGTTCCATCTCTCTGTTTATGGTTATATGTGGATTTTGTTACATTCTTGCATAAATTAGAATCAATATAACTCATACCTGAGAGATATTCCAATGATCTTATCTCTTTAAGCTTTCATTGGCTTGAACAATAAACATGTTTCTTTAATTCTTATTATCTGAAATCCAGTTCTTCTTCGAACAAATTTTCTTTTCCTTATGGCAATGTCCATGTATTATTCATTTCTTTACGACATCTCTCATTGCAATTTCTTGACTTGCTCCCTTGTCCTTTGTCACAGCTACCTCGTTTCAATTTCTTGTTGCTACTTACATTCACATACATATATCATTAAAGTTTTTTTTAAACTTACAATATCCTTCCTTGATCTCGTCTTCCTCAAACCTCTTTCCGCAATCTGGCTTGAATGAAATGGATGAAGCCTTCATTACCTATAACATTTCATGATTCTTCTCTGCATAAAATATTTTGTGTTGTGAGCTCCCAAGGACCAATTCTGTTCAAACCATAACTCCCTGTATCTGGAGCTATTACCAATGAAAATTATACACATACTGAGAATAAAATTCAATCTTTGAATAAAAACCTGAAAGAGCACTAGTTCTGCCTTCGGAAAATATATTTGTTTCTCCTTCCGTCCACAGTAATAGCACTGAAATTACCACCAAATGGATCCATCTGCCATGTGCACCTGCACACATATTTCTAAGCAAACTTCTAAACACTAGTTCCACAAAGGAAAACTTCAGAAATTTCATCGATATCACTCAACACAAAGAAACATTCTAACTATGCAGATTCACAATTTAATTCATTTTATACTCTGTCAATGACTCAATGAGAAATGAATTACAATTCACCATTGGATAGATAGAAATAAACCTTTCGAAACAAAATTATTCACACAACACCCCATTTCATCATTCTCATTCCACACTGTGTTTTTTTATTAATATAATAGAGTATATTTACAAAGCCTAATACTATACTCATAAAACTATTAACTCCTACCTCATAAGGCCCAAAATATTAACTCCGAGCCAACCCTTGATGTTTCAAAATGCTTACCAATATATACAAAAAAGGAATCATGAACTAATTTCAATTCAAATCGAACAATCTCTCAATATTTCCTAAAGATTCTCCCAATTCCATTCTTTACTCAACCAAAATCCTATATTAGACCTCTAGACTCCTAAAATCCTCACTCTTCCCGGGATTACTCACTCATCCCTAAGATCTCTAAAACTCACAAGATATTCTTCATTAATTAAATTACATTTAAATATATTTAGAACTAAATCTAAACTTAGGAAAATAAACAAAATAATTAAGGGAATCCACTGCCTTTAGTAAATGTGAGATAAAACTCCTAGGTCTTATAAACCTTGAAGAATGCTCCTACATTATTCCCTTTCACATGGAACTTGTTTGACTCATTAATTTACAGTTGGTTTTTACATTTCTTAGTAGTCATAACATACATATGAATTTTTGTCCTTTGAATGGCTACTCTCTAACCACTATGCAACATGCTTTTATGTATCCTATGTTGCTGCATGATATCAGGTGTTGTTCATCAGCGAAATATCCCAAGTCACTTTTTTGTGGTGTCATTATATATTAAGGGAAGTATAAATCATAGTTTGTCTTTGGTTATTACCTTTTTAAACATTTTTATAATATTTTGGCTACTATGTACCTTTTCCAACTTCAAGAGCCCTTGTTGCAAAATTGATCATATGAAATTGGCACTTGAGTTGTATATTCTTAGTATTAGAATGAAAGGAAAAGTTCTTTGCAAGATAAATGGAACTCTTTCTATCACTATACAACTTGATATTCAACTACTTGTTTCCCAATACATCCATGAACCTCTATAACTAAATCATCTCTTTAATATCCTTTCTATTAGCAACATACCTTGCTTTTGTTGTTAAAAGTGTAGCAATCCTTTCTATTTTTAAAATCCAACTTGTTCTTGTTCCACCTATAGTAATAGCATAACGTGTGATCACCTTCTATATCTATGTCAACATAACCTTGTAGAATATTGTTCATATACCTTCTCATAATTCTCATTGCATGTGCAACATCAAAACTTGTGCACAATATTACTTATATCATCCTACAAACTACTAATGAATATGGAACCTTAGCCTTGTAGTCCATCTTATCTTGTGTCTATGAACAAATCTCCTTTTTTACTTTGAAATGACTAGCCAAAAATGTACTAACTTGTTTTGCTTATTTCAATTTAAATATTTACAACACATATTAAAGTAATCACTCTAGGATAATATTAACTTATTTCCTATCTCATATTATTCCCATACTTCCCAAGATAAAAACTCATTGGTATTGCATACATGTACATGTTGATTGTATGAATATTAATTAGTAGAAATATATTTCGTTCACTAGTTATTCATTCTTTAATAAACTTCTAATAAATGAAATGCCCAACCATGTTTCATATCCTTCTCCACTCTCTCCTACATCTATATATAAAGAAATAAACAAATATAAAAACTATTTGCTTTGATTTTCAAACTAACCTCTTGTATGATGTTATAAGAGTATTACTATTTACATTGTTAATTTGTTGGTTGCATGTAGTCTATGGCTAAAGAAAGGGTCTATCAATCATGATAATCCTAGGTAGAATTTTACAAGACAACATGATTGTTCATGTAAATTCCATCTATGATAAAGGAGTTTGATAGAAAAAAAAAAGAGATTTCAAATATCCAATAGAAAAAACCTAAAAAACCCATCAAACTATAGCTGCAAAACTCTGTTAAATGAAACAAAGAACCAATGCAGGGCCGCTCATCGTTGTGGAGAAAGTGGCTCATGTCTGCATGTGGGACAGGAGATGTTATGACTAAACCATGAGAGGATACAGTGGGAATGGTAAAGATGGTTGCATTGCAGTTGTTTTGCAGTCTCCCCGTTTTTAAACTTGTCGTAACAAATTGCGCACGTCACTTCATCAAAATCTGCAATATTGTCCTCCACGCGAATTATAACGTCTGTCAACCCATCCACTACTTGTGCAGCGTTATTCAGCGATATAGTCATAAATTCAAGTGTGAAATGGAAGTTATATGTCTCCTGTAGATGTTGCATGATTTGACGCCAACTGAATCTGGAATTCCATATAATTTGGCTGGAAAAGTGGAATCCATTGTTCTCTTGGCGAATTTCGAGTATGTTGCGAAGTATTATGATATCTTCAGCCAATATAAATGTTGTGATATAGTCTTCATTCGCATTTTCACCTCGTAGAATTATTCTCCTATTTTCATTCCCATGGCCTGTAATTATCCTCTGACGCCCTACCATCTCTCCTCGCCATGGATCTTCTAACTCGCTCAGAGTAACATTCTCTGTTATATTTTGTAATGCCCACTCATTATTAAAAGTCACGCTCGACGCCAAATGTCGTCCATCATTTTCAACTTCAATTCTGTTCGTTTGGGTTGTGACGGCATTCAACTCAGCTTCCACGTTCCTCATCACATCGAGAACAAATTCTCTATCAATTGAGTCGCTGTTATCACTGATGATCGTGTCAGTTACTCTTTCCATTATTTCGATTCGAGATGACCGAAGTCAAATACCAGTGTAGAATTTACTGCACTCAATAATGATATAGAGATAGAATTTACTACGACGTGCGAGGCATGTAACATTTTGCATGGATGAACTGTTGGAATTAATTCCAACTGCCGGCATAACAGCAGGGCGGCAAGACAGTCCGCGGGGGTCCGGCAAGTTTGGCCAGGGGAGCAGCATACCCCATCGGACAGGGCCCACACCATTTGTGCAAATGAAAGTCCGCGGGGGTCGTGAAATAATTGTGGCCAGAGGTCCTTACCCCCCCGGAATGCTGACATCACTACAGCAAGGGCCCACATATGTTATACTACCATATATTATATGGTATATGATATATAATGATCGCAGGTTTAAATGTTTGTCACGGCATTTTTTTAATAGTTGGTTTTAATATGTTTTAACATTGTAAAAAGCCGTAGGTGAATAGATATGTGCCCGGCACATATATTAAAAGGCGTGAGTAATTTTATTACGGTGTAAAAATAAAAGGCAAGGAGTGCTTTGTTGTATTGCAATACCTGACAAATATTATTACAAGGGATTTCTTTTAATACGGTCTGGGAAGCGGAAGAGAAGTGGGCTGCAATGATGCTACAGAATAAATATGAAGTATGCGAGAAAATCAATTAAACTTCAATGTAACTCAAGCGGTGCTGACAGAGTTAATGCAGCCATCAAGATTTCTGAAGCGGTGAACTTAGTGGTTGAGCAATTTATGGCTGAAGATATTTCTGTTTGTAATATGTAGAGACAGTGCCATTGTTTTGTATGTATCGACTGTATACGTGACCCGTATTGTAAAAACGACACGAGTTTTTTTTTTATACACAGCAGAGTGTATGTTTGTTTTTAAAAACAGAGTATTCCAGCAGTGAATGTTTTTAGTAAAACAGAGTTTTTAATTTGTGCACTGTGACAGCAGCAGTCACAATTGTAAATCCCTCTTTTGAGGAAGTCTGTAACAGCAGTTTTTTTTATATATTGAAATATAATTTTTTCTGAGTTGAACTCTGTCTGTCAGTGAATTTGTTTTGAATTATTCTCTGTGTTGAAGAGGGCAGTTTCATTGTTTTGGAATTCTGAAAATTCCAACATGGTATCAGAGCCAATCCAGGCTATTTGAAGGTCAAATACGCTGAAGGAACAGAGTTCGTTTTTGCAGAAGCCTCTCCAGCAGCGTGAAGGTTCAGTCAAAAGAATTCGAAGGTATTTCTCTATACAGTCTTTGTGTAATTGTTGCAGAACAGTTAGTAAATTAAAACACACAGTCAAGTGTTTTTGAGATCATAGTTAAGAGTGCAGAATGGCTGGAGCAGCCAGCACTGGTATGAGTTTGGGAAGTGTCCATCTCCCACAATTCAATGGAAAGAATTATGATTACTGGTCAATAACCATGAGGGCTTTATTTACCTCACAAGAATTATGGGAATTAGTTGAGGATGGCTTTGAAGAGCCAAAAGATGAAGCAGAGTTTCTTATGTTAAATCAAGCAGGAAGAGAACAGTTGAAGAACAATAAGAAGAGAGATGCCAAGGCTCTTTTCTTCTTGTATCAAGCAGTGCATGAGAATGTGTTTCCAAGGATAGCAGCAGCCAAGAAATCCAGTGAAGCATGGGAAACTCTCAAGACAGCTTATCAGGGTATGGAGAGAGTGAAGACAGCAAAACTTCAGTTGCTGAGGAGAGATTTTGAGACTCTCTGCATGAAAGAGTCAGACAATATTGACTCATTCTTCACTCATGTGATTGGAATGGTCACTCAAATCAGATCTCATGGAGAGACTCTTGAAGACAAGAGGATTGTGGAAAAACTCTTGAGAAGTTTACCCTCAAGATTCGATGTGATTGTCACCACCATAGAAGAGACAAGAGATCTCACAAAGTTTTCAGTGGATGAACTACATGCATCACTGATTACCCATGAACAAAGATTGGGTAGGAGTGAGAACTCATCTCTAGAACATGCTTTTAAGTCCCAGATGTCTTTCGGAAGAGGAAGAGGGCAAGGCAAAGGAAGAGGAAGAGGCAGAAGCCAGAACAGAGGTGGAAGGAACAACCCTTCACATTCAAATGGAAGGGGCAGCAATCCAAATCAGCATCAAGGCCAAGGCAGCAACCAACAGAATGGTCAGCAGAATGCACAAGGACAAAGGTATGACAAATCCAATGTCCAATGTTATAATTGTAAGAAATATGGTCATTATGCTAATGAATGTAGAAAGAAGAAACAAGACATGAGAAGTGAAACTAGTGCAAATTTCACAAAAGAAAACAACAGTCAAAGTAATTTGTTTTTAGTTTGTAACATGGCTGAAGAAAAGGATGAGGACTTATGGTTTCTAGACTCCGGTTGTAGTAACCATATGACAGGAAACTTAGCAATGTTTTCTATGTTAGATGAAAGTGTGCAGTCACAAGTCACACTAGGAACTGATAGCAAAGTTTCTGTTATGGGAAAAGGAGATGTAAATGTTTTAGCAAGATTAGGTGCAAGGAAAACCATAGCAGATGTTTATTATGTTCCAGGAATGAAGTGTAACCTCTTAAGTGTTGGACAGCTTGTCCATAAGGGGTATAATGTTTTCTTTGATAATGATGTGTGTACCATCATGGATAAATCACCCAGTAAACAGTGTATTGCTGAAGTGAAGATGACAAGGAGCAGGATGTTCCCTCTCAGAATGAGAGCAGATTTGAAGAATGGTGAAGAGAAAGCAGCAGTTGCACAGGAGACTTTCCAAAGCGAACCAAAAGATGATAATTGGTTATGGCACTTGAGATTTGGACATCTCAACTTTGGAGGTCTTAATTTGTTGAACGGAAAAGGAATGGTAAGTGGTTTACCATTGATAGAGAGCTTGAACGACCTTTGTCAGAGTTGTATTCTTGGGAAACAACACGAGAGAAAGTTTTCCTTCCGGGAAAAGCATAAGGGCAAAAGCACCCTTAGAGATTGCCCACTCAGATGTATGTGGACCCATGCAAACTCCATCACTTGCAAGCAGCCACTATATCTTAACATTCATAGATGATTTTACAAGAAAAACTTGGGTTTACTTTTTGAAAAAGAAAAGTGAAGTGTTTGAAAAATTCCACAATTTCAAAGCACTTGTTGAGAATCAGAGTGGGCTGCATATCAAGGTCTTAAGGACTGATAGAGGAGGTGAGTATATATCTAAAGATTTTCTACGGTTTTGTAGAGAAAATGGAATACATAAGCAGTTTACAGCTAGATATACACCGCAGCAAAATGGAGTGGCCGAAAGGAAGAACCGAACCATAATGGACATGGCGAGGAGTATGCTTAAGGCAAAGCATTTGCCTAATGATTATTGGGCTGAAGCTGTACATTGTGCAGCGTATATTTTGAACAGGTGCCCTACAAAAGCAGTAATGAACAAAGTGCCGGAAGAGGCATGGAGTGGCGCAAAGCAAAGTGTCACACATATGAAGGTTTTCGGATGTGTGGCTTATGCACACATTCCGGATCAGCTAAGGAAGAAGTTGGACAGCAAGGGGGAGAAATGTATTTTCATTGGATACAGTGAGGAATCCAAGGCCTACAGGTTATATAACCCATCCAACAAGAAGTTTCTTGTGAGCAGGGACGTTCAGTTCATTGAAGAGGAAGCTTGGGATGGAAGCATAGAGAAAACAGTGAATGTTAAACACTGTTTATCTCATGATTATAATGATGATGAGGTGGCTGAAATACATCCCCAAACAGCAACACCAACACCACAGAGCACACCCTTGAGGAGAAATGAAAGTGCTTCTCCAAGCACACCACAAAGAGGAAATTCAAGTACTTCTTCAAGTACTTGTACACCTACTGAAAGAGGTAAGAAATTCAGAAGTTTGAAAGACATTTATGAACAAGATATAGCTAATGAAGGTATCAATTCTTTGTTTGCTTTATATTGTCATATTGATGATCCTGTTCATTTCGAAGAAGCTATCAAGGATAGGAAATGGATAGAAGCTATGGATGAGGAAATAAATGCCATAGAGAGGAACAAAACTTGGGATTTGGTTGAACTCCCAAAAGGTAAAGATGTCATAGGTGTTAAGTGGGTCTACAAGACCAAGAGTAATGCTGAAGGCAAGATAGAGAGACACAAGGCAAGGCTTGTTGTCAAAGGCTATAAGCAAAAGCATGGCATTGATTATGAGGAAACTTTCGCACCGGTTGCAAGAATGGAAACCGTGAGAGCAGTGTTGTCAATAGCAGCACAAAATAAATGGAAAGTTTACCAAATGGACGTGAAGTCAGCATTCCTAAATGGAGTGTTAATGGAAGAGGTTTACATTGATCAACCTCTCGGCTATGAGAAGAAAGGCCAAGAGCACAAGGTATGTAAGTTGAAGAAAGCTCTTTATGGGCTGAAGCAAGCGCCAAGAGCGTGGTACAGTAGGATAGATTCATATCTACTGGAAAATGGTTTTGAGAAGTGTGAGGGAGAACCCACCCTCTACATCAAAGAACAAGATGGTAAAATTTTAATTGTAGTCTTGTATGTTGATGATGTTATTTTTACAGGTAATGATGATTGCCTTATTGAACATTTTAAAACAGTCATGAAAGAAGAATTTGAAATGACTGATATGGGTTTGTTGAGATACTTCTTGGGAATAGAAGTAGAACAAGATGAAAGTGGGATTTTCATCTCACAAGCAAAGTATGTTAATGAAGTTCTTGAAAGATTTAACATGCAGGAAAGAAAAGCAGCTATCACTCCCACGGTGATGGGATTAAAACTCAGCAGAGAGGACAGCAGCAAGGATTTTGATCCTGGTTTATACAAGAGCATAGTTGGCAGCCTCATGTACTTGACTGCAACTAGGCTGGACATAATGCATGCTGTTAGTTTGATTTCCAGGTTCATGGAAAAGCCAAAGGATGCACATTGGCAAGCAGCAAAAAGAATTTTGAGGTATGTTAAAGGTACAAAAAGGTTTGGTATTTTGTATACTACTTCAGAATGTTCAGATTTAGTTGGATACACTGACAGTGATTGGGCTGGAAGTGTAGATGATCGGAAGAGCACTTCCGGTTATGTTTTCCACATGGGTTCAGGAGCCATTTCATGGGCTTCTAAGAAACAACCCGTTGTAGCGTTGTCTACAGCAGAAGCAGAATATGTGGCAGCTACAGCAGCAGCGTGTCAAGCAGTTTGGATGCGGAAAATGTTGAGAAGCTTATGTCAAGAACAGGGAAAAGGGACAGTGATATTTTGTGACAATAGCTCAGCTATTGCATTGTCTAAAAATTTTGTTTTTCATAAAAGAACAAAGCACATTGACACCAAGTTTCATTTCATACGGGAATTGGTAAGCAATGGCGAGATTGACCTAGACATTGGATTCCAAGGATCAGTTAACGGATATCTTCACAAAGCCACTACGTGACTTTGAATATTTAAGGGGAATGTGGGTATGCAAGAAACCCGGCGATTGAAATTAAGGGTGGCGTGGAATTAATTCCAGCCCAACGATCAAAGGCATGATCCAGAAGTTCGCAAAGTTTGGCAGAGGACGACATACCCCATCGGATTGGGCCCACCATTTGTGCAAATAAGAAATGAAAGTCCGCGGGGGTCGTGAAATAATTGTGGCCAGAGGTCCTTACCCCCCCGGAATGCTGACATCACTACAGCAAGGGCCCACATATGTTATACTACCATATATTATATGGTATATGATATATAATGATCGCAGGTTTAAATGTTTGTCACGGCATTTTTTTAATAGTTGGTTTTAATATGTTTTAACATTGTATGTTTTATTTTTAATATATGTGAATATATATTAAAAAGGCCCGTAAGGTGTAGATATGTGCCCAGCACATTGTAAAAGCCGTGAAGTAATTTTTATTACACAGCAGTGTAAATAAAAAAAAGGAAAACACAGTAAATGTTTATTACCCAGAAATGTAATTTTAATTACACAGCACAGCAGTGCGGGAAGCAGAGAAGTGAAGCACAGCAGTGCTGGAATAAATATGACTGTGCCAGAAAGTCAATTCGACTTCAATGCTAACTCCAAGCGGTGCAGGCAGAAGTAAATGCAGCTATTAAAGATTGGCAAGCGGTGAATTTTAGTAGCTGGGTCATCTTAATGACACGGAGATATTTTCTGTTTTGTAATATGTAGAGACAGAGCCATTTATTTGTAATGTAATGTTTTCAATACACAGCAGCGTATTGTAAAAACACAGAGCAGAGTTTTTTTTTACACAGCAGAGTGTATGTTTTGAAAAAAAAAAACAGAGTATTCCAGCAGTGAATATTTTTAGTGAGACAGAGTGTCATTTGTGAATGACAGTGTAACATTTCTGAACTGTGTTTGTAGCAGTCAGAATTTTGTTTGTAAATCCCTCTTCACCGAAATCTATATAATGATTTTTTATATTGAAATATAAATTTTAAAGTTGAACTCATTAAATAGGTGAATTTTTAATTATTCTCTGTGTTGAAGAGGCGATCTTATTGTTGGGTGCGAAAATTCCATAACTTGACTTAGCGTTGTGTGACATATATGTTTCTTTAATGTCTGTCTTAATAATTAAGAATTCTGTTTCCACAGCCGACCATGGTTATTTTTAAACATGTCCACACATTATTAATTTTTATCTGTTTAAATCATGTTTAATGCATTCATTGGTTTTAAAATGATTAATTATTAGCTATTTAAAGCACATTCCTTTTTAAAGATAGACCTGCATTCATGGACGATTGATTGGTTTTATTATTTAAAAAGGGATTAGAAAAATGTGGAGGAGGATTGATTGGGCATTGTTTCCTTGAAATTTTGAATGCTCTTGAACCGTGGGTTCAGAAATTGTTGGGCATTTTTTCCTTAAAATTGTGAATAATCTTGAATAGTGTGGGTTGAGAAATTGTTGGAAGTACCAAAATCTATAATTTTGTAGATGGAGGAAGCATTTTATTATGAGTATCAATGAGTTTATAATTTTGTTTTTGAAAATTTTAGTAGCTATTCTCTATTATTAAAGTTAGTGGGCTTAATGCTTAAGAGCCTGTATTTCTTCCTAAGAGGTCATAGGTTCAAAACCAGAGGCAGTAGAGTATGTATGACTTGCTAGACTTAGCAGTCAAATCGCTACGCAGAGGTGGGTCCCTTGTCTTGTGTGTCAAATCGCTGCAGGAGGTGGGTCCCTTGTCTGTCAAATCGTTGCCAGAGGTGGGTCCCTTGTTTTTCAAACCAGTGCCTGAGGTGGGTCCCTTGTATGTCAAATTGCTACCCAGAAGTGGGTCCCTTGTCCCACAAACAAAAGGGTCTCATAAACCAATTTGGTGTCTCATTGGCCTTGACCTTAAAATTGAATAATAATAATAATTATTATCTATATTATTAAATAATGTGATTATGACAAATTAATTTATTTTCCATATATAAAGTTGGATACACATTATTACTTATTTTCATATTGTTTTTCATTTATCTATTTTCTTTTTAATATTAATTAAGTTTTTAAATTATTTAATTTAAATGAGTTGGTCTTAGTTGGTTTGAATTATATCATTTAATAATTATTTTTTCATATATATATTTATCATTAACTTTTTTTATTTCTTTTTTACTTTTTTTTTTTTTTATATTCTTTTTTGATTATTTGGAAAGTAGGAATCTTGTTTATCTTCCCTTTTAATTTTTGATCTCTTAAAGTTTCACTAACCTAAGGTCTCTTCTCCTTGAATCTCTCAAGTATTTATTTCTCAGTACTAGATGAGACTCTCTCTAGAATATGATGATCCACACTTGAGGGCTAGAAACATCAACCATAAAAACTTCTATGTGAGTAATCCAAAAATGCTAAATAATAATAATAACAATAACAATAAGAATAATAATAATAATAATAATAAAAAAGTAAAAAAGAAATAAGAAAATTGATGTGATGAAACAAGTAGGATGCTTCTTGATTGAATGAAGGAGAAGGCCTAGCTTGGATGGGTCAAACAAGTGAGGAGATATTCTATTTCTTAGAAGATCCACACATGGATTACCATATAAGGTCCCAAGACCTTTTGTACTTAGCTCTTATCACATCAGTATCTGATTTGATCTTTGCCCTCATAATACCTGCACATCTTATCACTCTAATGACAAAAAATGATGAGGCGGCATGTATCCCACTTGCCCTCCTCCATGATGCCATCCTTATCATTCCTATGGGTTCACTTTCTCATCAGTGTCCCTCCCATCCCACCTCCTCCTCACTCCTATTTATGCTTTGCATCTCTTCTTCAAAAACCATTTTTTCTCTTTCCCCATCTCCTAGTTCCCCTCTAGATGTTGCAACTAATATTGAGGTCAAAAACCATTTTTTCTCTTTCTCCATCTCCTAGTTACCCTCTATATGTTGCAAGTAAGATTAAGGAACTAACTACTCTACCCTTTTCTTTGGTGCTTATTCAGCCTTAATCTTCTGCTGCCTCAACCAAACATCTTCAAACAAACCTCATTTCTATAACTATCCTAATATTAGTACTTATAGTTATCAAGCTATATCTAATAGAGAGAGCCTTCTCTGAGTCCAGGAAGGTTAGGTCCTAGATTCCAAAGTTGGTTTGATGTTTCACTCTGTGGTTCTGTCTCCAGCCTTCAGAAATTACAGAGTGCTAACACTCAGTTAATGGAGAAACTCATGAAGTTTGAACAAAGTTAAAATGCTCATTTGGAAAGAGAATGGAGCAAAAAAAAGGATAATTTCTAAGGAGATTATTTGTGCACCCGAACAAGGATAATTCTTGGAGAAAAAGGAGAAAATTATGACCAAGATGTTAATGAAAGGTTAGTTGAAAATCTCACAAATTATGTGGAAATTAAAGACCAACATGAAGAAATGGTGCAAGAAACATCAAATGAGATTTGTAAGGATTCTCGACACCACATATCTCCACAATGGTATGATATTGTCCACTTTGGGCCTAAGCCCTCATGGCTTTGCTTATGGGCTTTACCCCAAAAGGCCTCATACCAATGGAGATATTTGTCCATCCTTATATACCCATGATCCTCCCCACTTCTAGTCAATGTGGGACTTTGGTGGTATACCCAACAACTCCCCTTCTTGTTGTTTTCTTTCCACAAGGGGCCACAGGAGAGCTTAGTCATTGGGCCAATTCTTCAACACCCATTGTTTCTCTACACCAAGAGAACTTCTAAGTGCTCACAGACTTCGTCAATGCATCTGCAACATTCTTCAAAGTGTCCACCTTTACCAGCAACACCCTTTTAGCCTCAACCATATCTCTAACAAAGTGATATCGAACATCAATGTGCTTTGTCTTTGAATGATAAGCAGGGTTCTTAGCCAAGAAAATTTCACTTTGGCTATCACAGTCTATCCTTATAGCTTGCTGTACCAACCCCATACTTGAACACAATCTCTGCAACCAAACCGCTTCCTTGCTTGCATGAGTGGCTGCTATGTATTCTGCCTCTGTAGTTGAAAGAGCCACTACAAACTGTCTTTTACTCATCCAACTGACTGCGCCTCCAAATAGGCTAAACACATACCCACTTGTAGATCTTCTTTGGTCCAGATCTCCAGCCCAGTCTGTATCAACAAAACCACGAATGTCCAACATTCTTTCCAATCCTGGTCTTCCCTGGTAGCACAAGCCATAATCACTAGTGCCACGTAAATATCTCAAAACCCAAAATATATGAAGTTTGAACAAAGTTAAAATGCTCATTTGGAAAGAGAATGGAGCAAAAAAAAGGATAATTTCTAAGGAGATTATTTGTGCACCCGAACAAGGATAATTCTTGGAGAAAAAGGAGAAAATTATGACCAAGATGTTAATGAAAGGTTAGTTGAAAATCTCACAAATTATGTGGAAATTAAAGACCAACATGAAGAAATGGTGCAAGAAACATCAAATGAGATTAAGGATCCTTATTATTTTAAAATTAATGAATTGTGTGAGAATGAAGGAGTTTTTGCATATAAGGGACAAATTATTGGTTGTGTTATGTACAAAGAGGAAGAACAATCACTAATTATTGTTAAACAAGATGAAAAGAAAACACTGACTTTTTAGAAGGATGATGAAAGGAAACATGCTATAGTGAAAGAAGTAGGATCCCATGGTGAAGAATATTTGATGAGTAACTTGAAGATTCCAAGACTACAGAAGGGAAGGATGCGCAAAGTACCTAAAGAGACTTCATGGTTTCATATTTTTAAAATTGACAATTGGTTTGTGACTGCAGATAATGAGGATGTTCAATAAATAGTAGGATGGCTTGTAGATACTTCAAGTAATGAAGTACAAGAACCTTCGTAAAAGGACCTACAAGATTGTAGCATGGAAAAAATTGCAACGAAATTGAATTTTTGAGAAGACTAGTTGGACAATCTAACGAGAGTGGATTAAAACGGTTAAAGAGAGGAAGAGAAAATGTTTTCCATGAAGGAAATGTAGCAAAAATTGGATAATAGAGATTACAAGTACTTGTATAAAATGCAGGAAATGATGAAGAAACTTCCAAGAAATTTGTACCCTAGTATGATATTTGAAGACAACAACAGTAGGTTTCAACAAGGAAGCAGTGACTTGAGCCAACTAGAAGACAAGTTCGATGTAGAGGTTAAAGAGATGAGGAAGCTAATGTTGAATAAGACTTAATATATGAAGTATACAAGATAAAGAATATTAAAGGAGAGTATATTGCAGATGATAAAATGAGTCTGTTTCAACAAGGAAGGAGGAGAACTGCAACATAAAGTATGGATTATTTTAAATTAATACTTTGACTCTAGTATGCAGGATCCTCTCTTTATCTTACTTGATTCAGCTCCACATTTTTTCCTAATGCATAAATGGATAATAAGTGTGATGCACACAATTGGTTCATTGGATAAAGCCTCAACCAAGCTAATAATCTTAAACCACATCACAACAAAACATCATGAGCTTCATATGCAACCAAAATATATACATATATCACACAACCACATTTTCTTATATCAAAAAAATATCATGTAAACCCAAACATTGTCTCTCCCTTAATTACCTGTATCTCCATTAATCATTTATATTCAATGTGGTGCCATAGTAATATAAAGTACAATATATACAAAATCCATAGATTGTTTATTCCCAACATGAGTCATTTTAAATATTCACAAGTAAAAGCAATGTCAAATATCCAGGCAAAAAAGGTAACACCAACTATTTAATATTTTTTGTCAACACTGAAGAATGTTGAAAACCATATCCAAACAAGTGTACCAAGAAAATTCCATCAACAATTAAAATTGTTTCCCCTGCCTTTGAGAAGGAGTTGATTTTTTCTGTTGGTCATCTTGACATGGATGTGATGTTACTAAATGTGAGGAATTATGTTATGAATTAGACAACTAACCTATGATTTTAGTGTATGATCACTAATGCAAGGTTAATCATGTGTTTGGATGGTTGATAAACAAGGCCAAAAAATAATGTAAGCTATATTAAATACTCATGGGTATTGAATAATAGGAATAGACGGTGGGGGTGCTGTAGGATAGGTATGTAGTATGTGAGAATAAATAAATTGCAGATAATAGAAATGAGCCTTAGAAGGAGGAAAAGAGAGAGTAGGCAAACCCTGGACTGAATAAAGTGGTTGAGCAGGGATAGGATTCGAGAAAAACTAAGGAAGTAAAGAAATGTGGAGGAACTAGAATGCATATGTTTAATTGAGGTGAGGTGGGATAGTGCTGGGGATAATGCTTAAATCCCGCCATGTAATTGCTGATATTAGGCAACAGATTTTATGATTCTCTCTGCTTATGTTATGAAAATTTAGTGCAACAGTTTATTAGGATGGCCAGTGCTCTGAATGATTAGTAGTGTTAGTAGATAATTAGTAGTTGATAGATATTAATAGTAGTAATAGGCTTATTATATAGCAATGTCTTTACATACTTGATTTAATATGAGATTTACAGGTTGAGCTCATTGATTTGTGTTTTATTTTCCATTATTTTTTATATGTCATAATTATATTGGTTTATCAGCTCGCTTAAAGAGAAGGGGCCATTTCAGATTTTATAAGTGGTATTAAAGTAGGTAAGATTATTTTGGGTTAAAATTTTATCGTTGGAATTTCTCCAAAGTTAAACATGTCGAATTCTAACATGTCAGTTCCATAATTTTATGGGAACGATTATGATTAATTGTGCATTAAGATGCTGACCTTTTTTATTTGAAAATATTTGTAGGAGATTGTTGAATCAGGTTATTAGGAGCTAGCTAATTGGAATGCCCTTATAGCCAGTGAAAGAACAACAATAAAGGAAGCAAGGAAGAAGAATGCTCAAGCCTTGCTTCACATTTAGATAGCTCTTGATAAGAGTT
The DNA here is from genome assembly GCA_034641835.2 of Pinus albicaulis. Lineage (NCBI taxonomy): Eukaryota > Viridiplantae > Streptophyta > Pinopsida > Pinales > Pinaceae > Pinus > Pinus albicaulis. The sequence goes on along the minus strand of JAXQQM020065167.1, from coordinate 17,095 downwards.
TATTACCAAGGATATCAAGAGAAAAAACTTCAAAATATGCCTGGAAGACTCTACAATAAACTTACCAAGGTAGTGATCAAGTTAAGGTGGTCAAGCTTCAGACATTGAAGTGAGAGTTCAAGAATTTGAAGATGCAAGAAGTTGAAAGTATAAGTGACTATTCTATCAGATTCAAAGATGTGGTTAATAAAATGGCTACACTTGGGGAAACTGTAAGTAATGAAGTTTTATTAAAAAGGGTATTTAGATCTTGAACTCCTAGATGGAATCATGTCTCCATTATCATAGAAGAAAGCAAGGATTTGGAAAAACTGAAGTTTGATAAATTGGTTGGATCTCTCATGTCTCATGAAGAAACATTGAAATACACTTTTGAAGGTGTAGAGAAATCTTTTTTCATCTAAATTACAAATTACACAAAATGAAGATGCATGCAGTATTAGTGTTAAAACCAATCAAGGTCGAGGTAAAGGGCAAAGCCAAAATTTTCTAGAAGTAGAGGTAGAGGTGGCTCAAGAGGAAGAGGTAGTTCAAGAGGAATAGGTAGAGCTAGATTTGATAAGATAAATGTTCAATGTTACTATCGTAACAGGTATGGCCAATTTGAAAGAAAATGAAGATTGTGTTAAGGTCCTGTAATTTATAGTATCACAAGGTGACTGTGTATTTCTTATTTGAAAATTTTCATATTGTACATATATTTCAATATTAGAAAAAAAAACATTTCCAAAGAAGATAAAAAGAAACAAAAAAGAAAAATAAAAGAGGGTGTTAAAAAAGGAAAAATACAGCCCCACAAAAATGAATATTCGTAAAAGTGCTGCAAATCAAAATGCCACTACTATCTAGAAAATTTTTTGCAATCATACAACTTAAGCATGATTGTACAATTTTGAATTTTCTGTTGATAGGTTAGAAAATGAAGATTTTCCAAACCATTTAATCTTGGCTTATAAATAGATAGGTAGAAAATGACATTGGTTCAATAGCTTAATCTGAACCAATAGGAGAAATAAGGGATAAGTGGTAGGTTAGAAATTCAAAATAAAAATGATTTCAAGGTCTCCAAGTCTAAATGCACCCTAAAAAGAAGAAAAAAGGTTAGATTTGTAGTTTGCGTAGATATATTGCTAAAAAATAGGGATGGAGAAACATGTAAAGTTCATTCTATAAATAAGCAACCCAAAAAATTGCTTGTTGTATTCCTACGATAATACAAGAGAAATCAAAATGGAAGGAAAAATTATGCTCTAAAGGTCTAAAAAGGGGTGTTTTTATAAAAGTAAGGGACCTTATGGTATGGTTTTATCCTAAGTCCCAACCACATTCACTTATTTTTATACCCCACCCCTTTCATATTTTTTTTATCCTAAATTTTTACATTACCCCTCAACCATCATATCCCGACCCCACCATCCCATTGCCTGTCTTGTCACACCCCACGTCACTCGTCCCCACCTGCATTAATTACCCCCAACTCCCCGTCATCTTCGCACCGCGACACACATCTAACGACCCATATTACATTTATTTCCCCCTCACCCCCTCAACATTAAAAGCAGGGGGGTCCAAAATCAACAGTACCCGATACCGCCTAACCTACTATGTGTCAGACCCTAGGGCTATTCACACCCCCCGCCCCCACCCCCTACCCTACCAATACAGCATACCACCTCCACCCCCATCTGAAAGAAGTTTTTGCCACCAAATGAAACCATTACACCTACCAACTATTGGTTTATCCATTGCTCACTCCCTCCGTGCCACCTCCCTACTGACCTATCCCTCCCATTCAATCGCATTCACTCCCGCCAAGAGTCCATTGCACCATAAATGCTCGAGTCATTTTCCAATGGACCCACGCCACCCCAATGTCTCCCAAATCACAGATTAAAAGCTAAATTCGTGCTCGATACATAGTTTACTATGCTTATCTTGATTGAAGAATGTAGGTATCAAACTTAGACAAAATTACAGAAAAATCATTGGCCAAACAATTTTTGCAGAGGAACATGTGATTCATCAAAAGAATCAATAGCTCTCGGTTAACCAGATTACAGTCTCTCCTTTGAAATTTCCGTTCTGGTCATGGTCCCTTAATTTATATCACTTCCCCAATACTGGTCGATATCGATTCCCTTCTCTACTCCCTTTTTCTTACATCCCACTCTCCATTTGCAAATTTAAAATAAGTCACAGAAGGAAAATCATTCCCCCTAAGAAGGACCAAGAAAATTTCAATCCCGTGGTTTACCCACAATTGGATCTAGCTCATACAACCCTAGCAGACCAAGATTACAAAATTCATGAGATATTCAAAATTCAACTTGTTCGATGTCTACTGTTAGCTCGAGGGAAAATTTCTCATAGAAGTCGATGACATTATCTTGTAGGAGACACAACTACCTCTGTATATCTTTCCAAAAACCCATAATTTCCTTGAATTCATCAAAAAATGCCAAGATTTCTATGAAATTAATAATAGGACTATAGTCACCCCAACAGGAGAGATCCTATTCACCATTAATGTCCAATCCATTCAGAAAATGATGTAGGCCCCCACACCTGAACAAACAGTCCCCTTATCTTATGAAGCCCTTAGGGAACTTTATCATAGAATGGATTTTGCCAGCAGAGCCAAAACTTTGCATCTTTTCATGGAAACTGATGCACCAATGAAAATAAAAAACCCACCCTACCCTTCATTTATTTTTCCTGAAAGGACCAAGAATATTGTCACTATCCTATCTTATTTATTAGGCTATCACTCTGATCAGTGGGTTAATGAAGTTGTGATAGGTTTTTTTTCCATTCTCTCATTAGAAGCTAAGCCCACCATCATGTTTAATTATGCCGAGTTCCTAGCAGATTCCATTCATGAACAATTTCTAAGGTTTCACACAGAGGAGGTTTTCAAATAGTACACCTCTTTGTTGGTGTATATGTTTGTGTATTTCTAGTGCAGTAGGTTTCCATTTCAGATGGCCAAGGTAAATGAACATGTTGAGGCTCAATCTATCATCTTCTGGACCACCCTACTATTTAAAGAATAGAAGAACTATACATATAAGAACTTTGTGGATTAATTTGTGCATCCAGATATCAGCACACTCAATAGTGCAGCAGATCCCAGGATAAGTGAAGAAATCAGGAAAATCATGTCGCTAACAGAGAAAATGAAGACAACAGATTTGTACTTGTACCAAAATTACGCATAGATTCAAGTCTATGGAAGTGAGCTAGCCCCTTACAAATTGCCAGAGTTACTCTCCATGAGGGTCTTTGCATTAGGGTACATAAGGCAGATGATAGATGTAGATGAGATCCACTTTGTTTCTACAAAGAAGAAGGCTCAGTTAGATATCAAGACACAAGTTGGGCCTTTCGTTTTCATCATCAGAGAAACAAGAGAAGAGGTAGATAAGATGCTGAAGAGGATGGGTTTTAGTCACAGTTTCACTTGGTCTTATAATCCTGCAGGGATTATCTCTAAGAAAAGGGTGGAAAATAGATCCACACCATATGTTCATACACACACACCTACAATTGAGCAGTATGCCAACTAAATAGAATGGGTGACCAACACCCTCCAAGAAGATGAAGGACAGGTGATCTCCACCTCAGGAATCCATAACCCAACACCACAAGAAAGGAGGAGTGTAGAGGAAGTGGAAGATAAGGGGAAAGAAAGGGAGAGAGAGGTAGGGAGCAAGAGGTCAAGAGAGGATCAATCCCCTTCAGTGACTGATACCTCTAGAAAATAATTCAAGATAAAATATAGGAAAAGGGCCTGAATTCATATGGAGATTGATCAAGGAGGTGAGTCATAGCATTAGACAGTGGTTCACACTATGGATACTCCTAACTCATCATCAAAAGGTGCAGAGACAATGGTCTCACCTACATCATCAGCCACAGTGTTTGTTCAGCAACAAGGTATACGAACATCTTCTTCGAGACCTTCCATAGAAGCCTAAGAGAAGTTTGATGTTGTCCTCTATCATTTATTCTTTCCAATCTTATAAATTATAAAGTTACAACATAATGGGGACCATTCTGGGAAATTATTGAAAAGCTTAATATTTCATCAGAACTCAGAAACCCTAGTTAAAATATTGTGTGATTCAAGCATTTTTCATAGATTGGTTTTTCAGATTTTGTAAAATACTTAGCTTCTCTATGCTTTGGGTCTAAATTCCGGATCCCAGAAGAATATTTACTAGATCTCATCCTGGCCCAAATCCTCCTGCAGTAGTTGAAAAACAAGAGATAATCTTAAGAAAAACCCCCAGAGCTGAGAGTCAAACTATTGACAGATCTCTCCACAGAGAAATCTCCCTCCCTGGAAACCTTGTAACCTTGCAGGATATGAAGTTCGATTTACAATTTGAACAAAGGTTTTTTAGGACCAAATCTAAGAATTCGACAACCCAGACAGTTTTTGATCCATCCACCTTACGACAAAGCCCAGTTGGGGAAGCCTCCACCTCCACCCAAACTGATCTTCAACTTCTCCAAAAATTTGACTCCCTCTAAGATTTGGTAGTAGGCCTCACCTCAAATTTTGATAATTCCTACCTTTAACAATCTATAGAGTTATCTTCTTGTACTGCAGCAGATCCCTCTATTATTTCCAAGACTGCTCATGCTCAGTCAATTTGCCCAGGTGTATCTACAACTCCTACCATTTCCTTGAATATTTCCCACCAGAGTGCCCAAGCCTCCACTCATATACCCATTTTCCACCCTCCTCCATTTAATCCTTAGCCTCCTTTGGTCAAACACCCTCTTATTAATCCCCCCTTGGGTTCCCCCACCATAAATTATGGTAGCCTGCTATGCCCCATTGTTGCTACCATTGCCTACGGTGCCCATGTCATAGGATTATCAGTCCAAATCCCACATTTTGATGGAACTAGTCCTGAAACTACTGAACAACATGTGGACAAAATGAATGACTCTTTTTACTATCAGGAGATAGATGATGAAAGTATAAAACTGAGAATTTTTTCTCAAAGTTTTGGGGGAGAAGTAAAAAAATGCTTTAAGGGCTTGACTCCGAACAGTGTCCATGACCTCCCTACCCTTCACTAGCTATTCCTAAATAGATGGGAAGTTAAGAAAAAACCTCCTGAAATCTTGTCATATATGAAAACATCAAGAGGAATGTTGGAGAGAGTGTCCAAGACTATTGTACCAAGCTTAACAGTGTATACAACACACTCCCTGCTCATATGAAACCCCCATAAGACTTAGCCCTGATGAAATTCCCAGATGGTTTCGATCTAGAGATGGCTTATTAGCTTAGAGAAAGAGATCCTGCTACATTAGAAGACATGCATAGGGGTGCAGTAAGTGTAAAAGACAACTTGATTGCAAAAAGGACTAGAATGAGAAAAGAGAAGAGAGTCACTATAAGGGAACAGCTTGCAGCTTCCACATCTAATGCTAAGATTGGTAACCTAGTGAGAACTATGGAGAATTATGGAGAGAATCAGCCTGAATGAGAGAGATATCCCTAGGGATAATCAACCAGCTCCTCAAAATAGAAACCAAATCTTTAGAAGGAACCCCCATCAAATAAAACTGAGAGAACAGAGAGGCCCTGACTAGAAAATTAGGCTTCAATTCCAATAAAATTATGCTCATGAATATGAGGGAATGGTTGAAGAACTAGAAGAAAGTCAAATTAATCTAATGGGAATTAATGAAGAGGATTTTGTTTTCCTTACTAAAGAATAACAAGATTTATTTTACTGTTACTCAAACTGAAGTAGAATTCGAAGAGTATGAAGATTATAAACAAGGGTTCAAGAATGCCATCATGGAGGTACATAGACAATATAATATTAGAAGCAAGAAAAAATTTGATAGTTCCAAAAAAAAAAAATTCTGAAAACTCTGCTAAAAAGGTCCCTAAAAATGATCCCAAGAAAAAAGCAGAAAGTTTAGAGAAAACTGTTAATATCCCTTCAAAGAAAGATATAGAAAGCAACACTAGTGAACTAGATGTCAGTCCTAGCAAAACTAGTCTAGCTGATATCCCCACTACAAGTCAACAATCTGAGGTTGCTGCTAAAATAGTGCCTGAGAAGACTGATTGTGCCAATATACCAAAATCACAGACATCATTCAACATTAAGAACAAAATTTCCAAAATAAAAATCTCAATTCCTCTCACTGAATTGGTAAACAAGGAGGCATATAAGTCCCAAATCCTAAAGGTACTGAACATAAGAGAAATTACTAACACTATCAATCTAAATGATGATAAATCAGAACTTCTGTTTGGGCCAGAAGTAGATGGTAAATTCCAGGAGGAAGGTGTTCCCCCATTTTACATTAGTCTAAATGTTCGTGATAAAATCCTCCATAATTCCTTGTTAGATCTAGGTGCATCTCATAATATTATGCCAAAGGCAGTTATGGAGAAACTTGGCCTTGAAATAACTAGACCCTACAAAGACTTGTACTCTTTTGACTCCAGCAAAGTCAAATGTCTAGGCCTCATAAAAAATCTATGTATTACTTTAGTCGAGATTCCAGCCAAGACTCTAGTGATGGATAGAGTAGTGGTAGACATCCCTCCTATGTATGGTGTGATTTTATCACGATCATGGGGAGCCAAGCTTCAGGGGACCCTCCAAATGGATATGAATTATGCTACCATACTAGTTTTTGGCCAACAAAGAAGATTGTGTAGGGAGACTTTAATGAAATACATGGTGAGTAGTCAAGAAAAACCACATAACTACCCCGTTTAGGCTCTATTCGTTCTAACCTTGACTCATTCATTCTTTACAATGATGAAGACATTAATTAAAAAGTAGCTGGAGACAAAGAGGACCGAAATAGAGAGAAATTAGACCAAATGGAAATTGTACAATGTAAGTCTGAATCTGAACCTTTTTGGAACATGAGGTTTGATGGCTCTTGTGGAAAAGCAGGCTCAGGATCAGGGGTGTGGGTATGCAATACTGAAAGCAACCATGCAGAGGGTCATTCCTACAAATTTATTTTTCAGTGCACCAATAATATAGCAGAATATGAGGCACTTCTTTTGGGTTTACAACTACTGAAGAGATTAGGAGCCAAAAGAATTTATGTTCATGGGGATTCTGAGTTGTTTATTAGACGAATCAAGGGAGAATATTAAATCAAGCATCCCAGATTAAGATCATACAGAAATGCTGCCCTTGACCTCTTGAAAAAATTTTAAGAGTATGCAAAATATCCTTGCCAATGGGTTAACATTTTCAGCCAACACTTGTCAATTACCTCATCCTAACAAAAAATATACAATTCAAATCAAACACCGCCTAGTAGTCCCTGATAATATGAGATATTGGCAAGTATTTTGAGATGACAAGAAGATTGAAAATTTCATGCAATCTAAAGGTGAGTTTGAAGATTCCAACTTGGATATAGATTGTGAAGAAGATGGTCCCACTGAAGAACAAATGTGCAAGGATGAACCTGCTCATAATTCTGATATTAGTATTTCAGCAAATGAATATATACATAAAAAAAAGATACATAAAGACCCAGAAAAAGAATAGTTTGAAGTATTCCAATTCAAATATAATATCATGCCCAGAGGACTTGTCCCTTTGGAGGAACTATTTGATTTCAATGCTGTGGCCAGAAAGTCAAAGATGGAACCTATAGAAGCAAACATTGAGGAGTACAATTTGGGCAGTGAATAGGAACCCAAGATGATAAAGTTATCAAATACACTGTCAGCGTCCACAAAACATAAATATATTTCTTTGTTTAAAGAGTTCATTGATGTGTTTTCTTGGAGCTATGAAGACCTGGAACCTTATGATACTAATATTATCCAGCACAATATTTCAGTCAAGGAGAACCAGAAGCCTTTCAAATAGAAGCTGCGCAGGATAAATCTTGTCCTAATTCCCTTGGTGGTGAAGGAGATCAAGAAGATGTATGATGTCAAAATAATAGTCCCAATCAAATACTATGAATGGGTTTCCACTATTGTGCGCGTAAGAAAGAAAACAAGAGAAATCAGACTTTGTATTGACTTTAGAAATCTGAACAAGGTGTCACTTAAGGACAGCTACCGTTTACCAAAGGTGGATCACATATTGCAAAGGGTAGTGGGATCCAGAAGGATCTCTTTGTTGGATAGATTTTTAGGGTATAATCAAGTGTTGGTGCATCCAAATGATTAGCACAAAACAACATTTACCACTCCTTGGGGAACCTTCATGTATGTAAACATTCCTTTTGGTTTAATAAATGTTGGTGCCACTTTCTAGAGAGCAATGGACATTGTTTTTTCAGAAGAGATTGGTTTTTTCATTGTGATATACCTTGATGATATTAGAGTATATTCAAAAACTAATGAAGAGCATTTGGACCATTTGAGAAGGGTTTATGAAACGTGCAGAAGGTTCGGACTATCTCTGAATCCTGAGAAATCATTATTTGGTCTTGAAGAGGGAAAGTTGTTGGGCCATATCATATCTAAAGAAGAAATCAAAATTGACCCTAATAAAATTGATGGCATACTTAAAACCAGTCATCCCAGGAACATCAAATAGCTTCAATATTTCATTGGAAAGATAAATTTTTTGAGAAGGTTTATACCAAACCTTTCTCAAGAGGGATTCAAGAGTTAAATCGACCATGGAAGCTAAACAATCCTTTGACTTGGTAAAGCAGGTACTCACTAAAGCATCGGTTTTGATCAGCCCTGTTTTCACCAAGGATTTAATTATTTTTTCCTTTGGATCAATGCACAATATTGTTGTTGTATTGCCATAGAAAAATAAGGAAGGACAAGAGCAGCCCATAGCATTTTTTAGCCAAGCTTTAAGAGATGCACCCTTGAAATAAAATATCATGGAAAATTAGGCTTTTTCTTTGATCAAAGCACTGAAGTATTTCAAAGTTTACATTCTACATTCACATATCATTGCCTTTGTGCCCAACAGAGTTGTAAAAGACATCCTAATGCAGGATCCTCATGGAAAATAGGCAAGTGGATTGATGTTATCTTATAGTATGATTTAGAGATCAGACGTACCAAACTAATCAAGGGACATGGATTAGCCAAATTGATGGTTGAAACCAATTTTTAAGCACTATATATCAACATGATCCATTCACTAGATGAACAAGAGGAGCTAGCGACTCCACCTATTGAGGAAGAATTCCTAAATTATCCCTCGTACGCAGATATATTATATGTTCTATTTAATTTAAATGCTCCTCCTGGTTTGTCCAAAACAAAGGCTAGATTCTTGAAATTGAAAGCTGTAATTTTTTGCATCCTAGAAAATGTTTTGTACTAGAAATATTTTGGGGACATATTGCTTAAATGTTTTCTCAAGGAAGATGTAGATAGCGTTATGCAAGAATTTAATGAAGGGGATTGTGGAGGACATTTCTACTGGAAAACCACTGCCATCAAGATCCTTAGGGATGGTTTCTATTAGCCTACTCTTTTCCCAGATATCCACAAAATGGTAGCTACCTGTCACAAATGTCAATTTTTTTAGGGAAAAATAAAGTTTCTACCTTTGCCCTTACAACCAATCTCTGTTGAGGCTCCTTTCCAACAATGGGGTTTAGACTTCATTGGAGAAATCCATCCATCCTCCTCTTCCTAGCATAAATGGATCCTCACTTCTACAGACTATTTTACCGAATGGATAGATTCCATCCCTTCTAGAGCTGCTACTGACTCAGTTATTATGAAATTCCTTGAATTCAACATCCTATCTAGATTTTGTTTTCCTAGAAAAATCATTATAGATAACACTGTTGCTTTTAAGTCCAAGAAAATGGTGGATTTTTGCCACAAATATCACATCTCTTAGGGGAATTCAACAACTTATTACCCTTAAGGTAATGGACTAGTTGAATCCTCCAACAAGATTTTGGTAAACATTATCAAGAAATTGCTGGAAGAAAATAAGAAATCCTGCATAACAAATTGGTGCATGCATTTTCGGCTCACAAACTAACAACTAAGAAATCAATTGGCATGTACCCATACCAATTGATGTATGGGAGGGATGCAGTTTTCCCAACATCTTTAGGAGTGACAACCATGAAAATAATTCAAGAGGTACAGGCTAACTAGAATGATGTATAAAGAAGAATAAGACAAACCATCCAACTACAACAGTCGAGAGAAGACGTTTACGATAGAACCCAGGTGGTGCTAGAAAATATAAAGAAGATCTTTAACAAAAGAAAAAAAAGCAAATGATTTCAACATTGGAGATAAAGTACTGAAATGGGATTCCATAAGACAAGATAAAGGTAAGTATGGCAAGTTTGACAACTTGTGGAAATTCCCATATATTGTTCATTCTTTTAGGGGAAATAATGCATTTTTCCTGCAAAAGATGGATGGAACAGAGCTGCCCATTAGGGGAATTTTGAGGTCTAAAATGGGCCTCCTAAGAAAAATGTACAACCAAAATAAAATTTATAAGAGCCAGTAGGATTCAAGATGATGATTTCAAACATGGGGGATGATTCACCATTTTTGGAGTAAAAAAGTAAAAATATTTAAAAATAATATAATAATAAAAATACTTTTTCAACTCGTATTTTCAATTTGTCTCCCTAAATTTTTACTCAAATTTTGAGTGCGAGTACTCGTTAGATGCAAAATTTCATTCCTCATCCAGGTAGTACCCATGTTGCATACGTTTTATGGACTCTGCTACATGAAAAATTAGAAATACATGAAAAAAACATGATTGCAATCACATTTTCATGTATATCTCATTTTTCATGTAGCACAGTCCATTGAAAGTATGAAACATGGGTAATCCTTGGATGAGGAATCAAATTCTTCACCCACCTATTCCATTTGAACCCCCACAATCAGTTCTTTCCATTTTTAATTTGTAGCACAACTTACTATTTTTAGAATTTTTTCAGGTCCTGAACTTCTGGAGCCATTTTGAGACCCTAAACGACGTTTTTTGGGAAAACCAAGAGCAGCATGGATCCATGGACCTATGTTACTCACCCAGAAAGTTTTACTCCTTACATATATCTTTATAACAAGCTATTGAGTGTGTCAAACGAAGATCAGATGCAAAATTTATGTCCTCGGGAAGTTGAAACACCAATTTACCCAAACAGGACCCACAATTTTGGTGCTTCATGTCTTAGGGTTAGGTTTTTGTAAGTTTCAGGTTTTACATTGTTTCTCAATGATCAATAGGCCTTTGAGCCTCATTATAACATATTGAAGGGGGATGTATCCATCACATCTCTTCTCAGAGATACGCTACTAGTGCCCTCACCCGCTCATTTCCATGATGTCTGTAATAGGCCTCCAAGCCTCAATGTAACACAGTTCAGCGGCCTGTAGCCACCACATATATTCTCAAAGATAAGCCTCCTAGCACCCTAGTTGTTCATTTCTATTCAAGCATATTTCAGTCTTTTGATTATTTTTAATAAAATGAAACATTATTTCCACTGCATCTTTCTGTTTATCATTATATATGTATTCTGTTGTGTTCCTGCATAAATCGGGATCAGTGGTATCAGAGGTAGCCTTCTCTTTCTCTCTTTCTCTTTTCATGTCCCCAATGAAGTCAGCGTATAATGATTTCGAGCTTGATCCGGTTGAACCCTTGCAAGATCAGCCTTGCAAACCCCGATGACCCTTCATGGTGGAAGGAAAGAAAGATGAGGGAGCAGGAGATCCTATCAAAATATTGCTCGGGGAGGCCCTCGAGAAACAAAGGAACACGATAATGGATAAATTTTCCCATATCCTTCAAAAAATACCCAATGATGGCACATCTACATCCAGCATGCTCGCCAATAGGTCCAGGACATCTTGGACAAATCCAATACCAAGTTCAGTAGAATTCCCCCCCCCCCCCATCGAGGAACTTAACGCAAAGGGGATCATTACATCCTAAGGAGGGATGAATGCTCTAGGTGGATATTGGTGGTCACCCACTCATTCCATTTGGACCCACACCATCAACTCTTTTAGTTCTTCACTTCCAGCAACTTAATATTTTTAGCAGGTTTTCGGGTCCTACACTCCCGGAGCCGTTTTGGGGCCTTGATGATCTAGGTGGATATTGGTGGCTACCCACCTATTCCATTTGAACCCCCACCATTAGTTCTTTCCATTTTTAAGCTGCAGCACAACTTACGATTTTTAGCATTTTTTTGGGTCTTGAACTTTCGGAGCTATTTTGAGGTCCTAAACGACGTTTTTTTGGAAACAACGAGAGCAAGATGGGTACATGAAACGATGCTTCTCACACCAGAAGTTTTAATCCTTAGAAAAATATTTCTAATAGGCTATTGAACACGTCAAACGGATATCAGATGCCAAATTTATGTCGTCGGGAAGTTGGAACACCAATTGACCCAAATAGGACCCACAATTTTGGCGCTTCATCTCTTAGGGTTAGGTTTTTGGAAGTTTCGTGTTTTAAATTGTTTCTCAAAAATAAATAGGCCTTCAAGCCTCATTGTAACACAATGGAGGGGCCTGTAACCATCACATCTCTTGTAAGAGCTACACTACCAGTGCCCTCACCCACTCATTTCCATGATGTCTATAATAGGCCTCCGAGCCTCAATGTAACATAGTTCAACGTCCTGTAGCCGCCACGTCTCTTCTCAGAGATAAGCCTACCAAAACCCTAGATATTTATTTCTATTAAAGCATATTTCAGTCATTTGACTTTTTTTAATAAAATGAAACATTATTTCCGCTGCATCTCTATGTTTATGGTTATATGTGTAATTTTTTGCGTTCCTGCATAAATCCAGATCAGTGGTATCAGAGGGGGTCTGCTATTTTTTTTTTCTTTGCATGTACCCAATGCGGTCATGGTATAAGGAGTTCGTGCTCGATCCGGTCGAACCCTTGCAAGATCAGCCTGACAAACCCCGACAACCCCCCATGGCGGAAGGAAAGAAAGACGAGGGAGCAGGAGATCCTATCAAAATATTTCTCGTAGAGGCCCTCGAGAAACAAAGGAACATGATCCCAAATCCTTCAACGGATTCCCACTGACGACACATCTACATCCATCATGCATGCTAACACTGCGATATCTTGGACAAATTCAATACCAAGTTTAGCAGAATCCCCCTCCCCCCATGGAGGAACTTAACGCAATGGGGAACATTGCTTCCTAAGGAGGGAGGAAATATCTAGGTTGATATTGGTGGCCACACACCTATTCCATTTGGACCCACACCATCAACTCTTTCAGTTCTTCACCTCCGTTAGCTTACTATTTTTAGCAAGTTTTCGGGTCCTACAATCTCTGAGCTGTTTTGGGGCCTTGATGATCCAGGTGGATAGTGGTGGCCACCCATCTATTCCATTTGAACCCCCACAATCAGTTCTTTCTGTTTTAAAGTTGCAGCACAACTTACTATTTTTAAAAGTTTTTTGGGTCCTGAACTTCCGGAGCCGTTTTGAGGCCCTAAACAACATTTTTTTGGGAAAACCAAGAGCAACATGGGTTCGCGAACCAATGTTGTTCACACTGAAAGTTATACTTCTCGGATAGATATTTCTAATGAGCTATTGAGTGCGTCTAACGGATATTGGATGCCAAAGTTACATCGCCAGGAAGTTGAAACACCAATTTACCCAAATGGGACCCACAATTTTGGTGCTTCATCTCTTAGGGTTAGTTTTCTAGACCTTTCGGATTTTACATTGTTTCTCAACAATAAATAGGTCTTCGAGCCTCATTGTAACACAAGGGAGGGGACTGTAGCCATCACATATCTTCTTAGAGATACGCTACTAGTGCCCTCACCCGCTCATTTCCATGATTTCTGTAATAGGCCTTTGAGCCTCAATGTAACATAGTTCAGCAGCTTGTAGCCACTACATCTCTTCTCAGAGATAATCCTACGAACGCCCTAGTTGTTCATTTCTATTAAAGCATATTTTAGTCATTTGATTTTTTTTATGTAAAATGAAACATTATTTCCGTTCCATCTCTCTGTTTATGGTTATATGTGGATTTTGTTACATTCTTGCATAAATTAGAATCAATATAACTCATACCTGAGAGATATTCCAATGATCTTATCTCTTTAAGCTTTCATTGGCTTGAACAATAAACATGTTTCTTTAATTCTTATTATCTGAAATCCAGTTCTTCTTCGAACAAATTTTCTTTTCCTTATGGCAATGTCCATGTATTATTCATTTCTTTACGACATCTCTCATTGCAATTTCTTGACTTGCTCCCTTGTCCTTTGTCACAGCTACCTCGTTTCAATTTCTTGTTGCTACTTACATTCACATACATATATCATTAAAGTTTTTTTTAAACTTACAATATCCTTCCTTGATCTCGTCTTCCTCAAACCTCTTTCCGCAATCTGGCTTGAATGAAATGGATGAAGCCTTCATTACCTATAACATTTCATGATTCTTCTCTGCATAAAATATTTTGTGTTGTGAGCTCCCAAGGACCAATTCTGTTCAAACCATAACTCCCTGTATCTGGAGCTATTACCAATGAAAATTATACACATACTGAGAATAAAATTCAATCTTTGAATAAAAACCTGAAAGAGCACTAGTTCTGCCTTCGGAAAATATATTTGTTTCTCCTTCCGTCCACAGTAATAGCACTGAAATTACCACCAAATGGATCCATCTGCCATGTGCACCTGCACACATATTTCTAAGCAAACTTCTAAACACTAGTTCCACAAAGGAAAACTTCAGAAATTTCATCGATATCACTCAACACAAAGAAACATTCTAACTATGCAGATTCACAATTTAATTCATTTTATACTCTGTCAATGACTCAATGAGAAATGAATTACAATTCACCATTGGATAGATAGAAATAAACCTTTCGAAACAAAATTATTCACACAACACCCCATTTCATCATTCTCATTCCACACTGTGTTTTTTTATTAATATAATAGAGTATATTTACAAAGCCTAATACTATACTCATAAAACTATTAACTCCTACCTCATAAGGCCCAAAATATTAACTCCGAGCCAACCCTTGATGTTTCAAAATGCTTACCAATATATACAAAAAAGGAATCATGAACTAATTTCAATTCAAATCGAACAATCTCTCAATATTTCCTAAAGATTCTCCCAATTCCATTCTTTACTCAACCAAAATCCTATATTAGACCTCTAGACTCCTAAAATCCTCACTCTTCCCGGGATTACTCACTCATCCCTAAGATCTCTAAAACTCACAAGATATTCTTCATTAATTAAATTACATTTAAATATATTTAGAACTAAATCTAAACTTAGGAAAATAAACAAAATAATTAAGGGAATCCACTGCCTTTAGTAAATGTGAGATAAAACTCCTAGGTCTTATAAACCTTGAAGAATGCTCCTACATTATTCCCTTTCACATGGAACTTGTTTGACTCATTAATTTACAGTTGGTTTTTACATTTCTTAGTAGTCATAACATACATATGAATTTTTGTCCTTTGAATGGCTACTCTCTAACCACTATGCAACATGCTTTTATGTATCCTATGTTGCTGCATGATATCAGGTGTTGTTCATCAGCGAAATATCCCAAGTCACTTTTTTGTGGTGTCATTATATATTAAGGGAAGTATAAATCATAGTTTGTCTTTGGTTATTACCTTTTTAAACATTTTTATAATATTTTGGCTACTATGTACCTTTTCCAACTTCAAGAGCCCTTGTTGCAAAATTGATCATATGAAATTGGCACTTGAGTTGTATATTCTTAGTATTAGAATGAAAGGAAAAGTTCTTTGCAAGATAAATGGAACTCTTTCTATCACTATACAACTTGATATTCAACTACTTGTTTCCCAATACATCCATGAACCTCTATAACTAAATCATCTCTTTAATATCCTTTCTATTAGCAACATACCTTGCTTTTGTTGTTAAAAGTGTAGCAATCCTTTCTATTTTTAAAATCCAACTTGTTCTTGTTCCACCTATAGTAATAGCATAACGTGTGATCACCTTCTATATCTATGTCAACATAACCTTGTAGAATATTGTTCATATACCTTCTCATAATTCTCATTGCATGTGCAACATCAAAACTTGTGCACAATATTACTTATATCATCCTACAAACTACTAATGAATATGGAACCTTAGCCTTGTAGTCCATCTTATCTTGTGTCTATGAACAAATCTCCTTTTTTACTTTGAAATGACTAGCCAAAAATGTACTAACTTGTTTTGCTTATTTCAATTTAAATATTTACAACACATATTAAAGTAATCACTCTAGGATAATATTAACTTATTTCCTATCTCATATTATTCCCATACTTCCCAAGATAAAAACTCATTGGTATTGCATACATGTACATGTTGATTGTATGAATATTAATTAGTAGAAATATATTTCGTTCACTAGTTATTCATTCTTTAATAAACTTCTAATAAATGAAATGCCCAACCATGTTTCATATCCTTCTCCACTCTCTCCTACATCTATATATAAAGAAATAAACAAATATAAAAACTATTTGCTTTGATTTTCAAACTAACCTCTTGTATGATGTTATAAGAGTATTACTATTTACATTGTTAATTTGTTGGTTGCATGTAGTCTATGGCTAAAGAAAGGGTCTATCAATCATGATAATCCTAGGTAGAATTTTACAAGACAACATGATTGTTCATGTAAATTCCATCTATGATAAAGGAGTTTGATAGAAAAAAAAAAGAGATTTCAAATATCCAATAGAAAAAACCTAAAAAACCCATCAAACTATAGCTGCAAAACTCTGTTAAATGAAACAAAGAACCAATGCAGGGCCGCTCATCGTTGTGGAGAAAGTGGCTCATGTCTGCATGTGGGACAGGAGATGTTATGACTAAACCATGAGAGGATACAGTGGGAATGGTAAAGATGGTTGCATTGCAGTTGTTTTGCAGTCTCCCCGTTTTTAAACTTGTCGTAACAAATTGCGCACGTCACTTCATCAAAATCTGCAATATTGTCCTCCACGCGAATTATAACGTCTGTCAACCCATCCACTACTTGTGCAGCGTTATTCAGCGATATAGTCATAAATTCAAGTGTGAAATGGAAGTTATATG
>JAXQQM020057970.1:0-10383 GCA_034641835.2 Pinus albicaulis | reverse complement strand
TTCTTCTCATCCATGACCTTCCAAAACCAATGAGGTTCTGGATCTACTCTAGGTAGAAGTTTCTCTTTGAGCTATGAGATTCTTATTGAGAAAGTGTCATCATGAAAGGAGAAAATATTTCTCATATCTAGATGTCTACCATTCATCATCTTGTCCTCCATTTATTCATGAGTGAAGCTACAGTCATAATGTTCCAAGAATAATGGGGCCTCATCATTATCATTGCTACTAAGTGACAACGTTGTAGATCTGCAAGGTGATACATCTACTGTCTCAAAGCAAGGTACAATACTAATATCATAAAAAATCATTGTACATAGGATGATGCTCATCCCTTCTTCTGAAACTATACACTTCAACTCAAGAGGTTGAATGTAGTCCATCCATGACAAACTAGGATAGCTTTTCATCTCCTCCTTGATTATATCAAGGGTCCTCTGCACTGTTATAGTTTTCTTCTTCAAATCAGTATTTGGATCTACCCTTGGTGATGTATTGGCCCTGATGGCATGTTCCCATAAGTTTCAATAAGATTTACTACAACAATAGGTGATGAGTGTGTATGCATACCTTGGATCAACTGATATGTGGGAACCTCTTGACATAACACAAGAGTTCCTCCAATCGGGACAATGGTGTCTCCAACTATTGGTAAGAGAGATGGTTGCTCTTCTTCCAATGTACCAGTGCTGGAATCTTCCTCTTCTTCCTCATCCACCTCCAGGATTATGCATGGGACTCTATGTGTCAAGAGCTCAAGACCACCTTGCAAAGTTGCAAGTGTCTCTTCTCCGGATGCAAGTACTTTTATAGCTAGTGATGAATGTAACGACCTCTTGTCCAGAGTGACAATATTAACATCCTCCTTTGTTCCCTTTGTGAATGTCACTTTATGACACATCTCTGATTTTCTCACATCAAATTCCTTCCTCAATTTGTGAAAGAAATCTGAATATTTAGTCACATTTGCATGCTCCATGTGACTAAACCACCAATCATTGGCTTCACCTAAAAGATGAAGTGCTACAATTTGAACAACCTCTCCTTCAACTACAGGATGTAGCCTAAAATATGCATCTAACTCTCTCCTCCAAGCCTTAACAGTGCTTGAGGAAGATCCATCAAATGTAGGAAAATAAAATCTATTATGCTTCTTTATTCTATTGCTGCTATAGGATCCTCTTTCTTCTTTGATTTTGAAGAATTGTTGGAGAGTTAGCTTCTCCTTGAATGCTCTAGACTGTGCTTTGTACTCTTCAAGATATAGACTGAGAGTCTCATGAGTCTCAAGTGTTCTTCTTTCTTCATTTCTACACCTTTCACCTTCTCCAAAGAAATTGGGCATAGTGGATCTATGAGGAGATCTATGATTCTCTGATTTTCTTCTTTGCTGATAGGAAGTGCTTGGACCTTCCTCATCAAATCTTCTTCTTCGATCTTCTTTTTGTCCTTCCTTCTTCATTTTATTGACCTCCTTGGAGAGATCATGCATGGATATAAATAAAGGTGTGGTAGATTTATCATCCTCCATGATAGATCTCATCTATCTGCTTCTTCTTTTGATGCAAAATATGAAGTGTCCACAAGATGAGCTAAAGATCATGCTCTGATACCACTGTAATATCCCAAAAGGGAGAATGCAGTAATACTTAAACACAATATAATAACTCCAACTAAGTAAATAAAAAACCTTAAGACAACATCAGAATTTACAGATAAGCTGAGCCATTTTATTATATTGGAGAAGATTCAGTTACACAATGTACAAAATATGAGGAGATCTAGCCAAAGAGATGGCCTAGAATCACCCAGAAAACATGCCACAATAGGCACTACGTAACTGAAGAGCCACTGAAGCAAATACTGCACTGTCCCTTTAGCAGAATATGAACATATGACTATAGGGTGAAAATGAAAATGTAGATCTACTCAAATCTGGAGCTCAGATAATGCCAAGATTCAAGATTTGGCTAATGTGATGGATTCCCAAGATATCCCAGAAAGGAATTTCCAGATCTACAACTTTGGAAAATCACCCTCCCAGGATTTGATCCTTGATCTGCTGGGAAATGCAGATCTGAAGCTAGATCTGTCAAGTAGATGGCTGAAATATTTTGTAATATTAGATCTAAGCTTGAAGGGTTGATCCCTTCTTCAGATCTACAAGCTAGAAGCTCTAGATCTAGCTTCTCAATCCTCCAATAATAATTGCAGCTGTTGCAACACAACTGCCAATATAAAATGCGTTGTGAGGGAAAGAGAGGCCTTCTTCCTACTAAAAAATGCTTCAATAAACTCCATGCTGATGAAAATATTGATGGCAATGTGAGGGGATGTTCCCTCACAGGATTACTAGCTAAAATGCTAGCAACTTCCTTCCTCCCTTTGGATATGCAATTTGGACAATGTAATTCCTGAAGGAAATACCATTGTTAGGAGGTCAATAACTTTTGGCTTGATACAAAATCTGAAATGAAGCTCTTGGAATGTTGATCTATAAGCCCAAGGTGATAGGAATGAACCCTAACCAGTTCTCTAGCTAAAGTACTGAAGACAACTTCCACCTTCCAAACCAATCTTCAGAAATCTGCAATTTATAAATATGAATGTTCTGCAGAAAGTAGGAAAAGAGATGTGGAACCAATGCCTGATGTAGAATGAAGTACAATAATATTTCTAGAGCTAATCTAAGAAAGAGGTGGGATTCCCGACCAGGAACACCTTGTGCTAAAAAGAACTTGCAATCTTTGTTAAACAGCCCAAGAAAGCAATGGAATGTCACATGAAAATTCCGGGATCTGCCGCTAACTTGAGCAAAACTCTTATGATAAGAGAAAGTTTGAAGGCCTTGCTTTGGAAGATCTTAAAATCATGTTCGATCTTTCCACATGTGGTGTTCCTCTACCTCCATTACCGATGACTTTGTCCGTCTTCGGTTGTTCCAACAAATGCTTATAGGCGCAACTTCTAAGTGGTATATTGATCTGGCCCCTTCCTCTCATTCCACCTTTGCAACTCTTGCCCAGGATTTTTTATCTTACTTTGACTTCCTTTGTTATGTGCTTTGGTATGGAACTTTTGGCTTCTATTTCTATCAATCATACGTGACACGCCTATCAAGTCATGTCTAGGAATGGCAGAGGCAGAAAGAGCTGTGTCAATCCCTACTTTCGACGGGTAATACATGGTGGTTTGTAGTCTACGGCCCCTCGCTCGGGAAATATATTTCGCATTTGCATTTCCCAAACCGAAGAAGCCGCCCTCCAACTGGCGTTAAAATATGACTTGATCTACGCTCAGACAGGTTATGTTTATACCGTTCTACCTGACCTCCCCAGACCCGGTGGTGTCAACGCACAGGGGGCACCTCATGCCGCCGACGGTATCATTGGAGCTCTCTCTCATCCATATGCCCAACCTCCCATGGGTTATGGTTTTCCTGGGGGAGGGGGCAGCACCTCCCGCACTTGTCCCCCTCCTGGTAGCACGTATCTAGGATACAACATACCTCCTCTTTTGGCCCAACCTCCTGCTCACCATACTGTTACCCAACCCCCTTATTATTCGTATCCGCAGTTTGGTGCTCCAGCTCCTCCAGCATCAGCACCTCCGCCTTCCTTGCCTTCTCAACCCCTGCAACAGTAGTCACCGCCCCCTCAAGCGCAGGTGGATGCACAACATGGATTCGTGGCTACCCAACCACCTGACGGACAGGTGGCCACTCAACCTTCCCCTTCTGGTTCCTCCAATTACCAGATCCTCATGATGAACTCTGCTCCACCTCTAACCGTCGACCTTAACCTTCAAACTCGGGCCCCTTAGTACCCCAAGCCTCCCGCTCCGTCTGTCCCTGAGTCACCTTCTTCAGGTTCTACAGAGCCTCTTTCGACATCAAATGGTACCTTACATATCCCTCAACCCAAAGTTGAGGTTCATGCCAAGATTCCTAAGGGACCATTACGCCGAAATGCTACTCCTGGTCGAGCTGCTCAGTCGTATAGCATAGTAGATGATTTGGCGCAGTCTCCTACTGCCATTTCTACATTGAAACTCCTCTAGTCATGCCCTTCTCAAAAGAAGGCTCTACTATCTGCCCTGGGCGCTGTAGATCCTGCTGCTGACCAATTGATTGTTTTCAACGCCCATCAGTCAGAACATCCTCCTCTTCCTACTTCCGTCACTTTCCAAATCACAGTGAAAATCCGGAACGCTAACATCTCTCGGTGTATCATTGATGAGGGGGCATCCACCTGTGTGATGTCTGATTCGGTTTGGAAACAACTCGGTTCTCCTGAGTTGGCCCCTTCCACGATCACCCTTCGAGCGTGGGATGGCCACGCCTCCCAGCCCATTGGCCTATTCCGTAATTGTCCTATCACTCTTGCGGGCAAGACTGTTTGCGTTGACGTTGAAGTCATCGACGCCCCTCTAGATTACAACATTCTCTTGGGGCGGAGCTACACCTATGCTATGTCTGCTGTCCCATCCGCGGTTTTCCGCAAGATGTCTTTCCCTCATAATGGAAAGATAGTCACCATTGACCAGTTGACATATCATGAGCCAAAATCTCAGACCTCACCTGAGACGACCATCTCTTCTGTAGCCAACAAGCAAACCATCGATTCCTTGACCAGTGTCTCTCCTGGCGTCTACAAAGACTCCTCTTTGCTCGGAACCTTCCCTGGTCTTCCTCCTCCTCCTATCTCTGACCCCAGCTCATCGAATGTTTGCATGATGCAATCGTCTCGGGCTGCTCTCAAGCAACCTGCTTCGGCTAGTCAACAAACTTGCCCTCCGCAACCTGCTCCTAGCCCTTAACCTACAGTTGGTAGTCATGAGCCTCTTTATCCTCCTAGCATGGTTCCTCCAAGCCTTAACCATTTAGGAGCCGTCCCACCTGGCCATTACCCCTCTGGTCGGATACCGTTCCTAGCTCCCCCACCAGGAGTGTACACGGTACCGGTCATGGCCACCCTCTCTCTTCCTAACTTGACCCTTGGGATTCCCGTCTGGTACCATGATCCTCCAGCCGCAACCCCGCCTGGTCAACCCAAACCTTATATTGCTTTGACCCCGGTTCAACCGGTCCCCATGACTTCTCCCGCTGCAACAGTGCCTCAGTCACCTCAACAGGAACCACCTCCTGTTGCGACCGCTTCGGGTAAGAAGGGAAAAGCTCGCAAGGGGGCATCAAAGGACAAGGCTGCCCCGACAAACCCTGCCCCTCCTCGGCCTCCAAAGCATACCATCCAGTGTGCTTTGTGTGATGTTGTCGGCCACGCCACCCATACCTGTCCTGAAATGCTTGATCTCAAGCCCATGGTTAATGTCGCGTTCCCTGAGTCCACGGTCCCGGAAGCCTCTATTCCTTCCGCGACCGCAATCAAGAACCCAAAGACTATTCACACCAACCACCCCTGTGCTTTGTGTGATCTCCATGGCCATTACACCCATCTTTGTCCCCACCTCGAGGACTTTCGCACCTCTCTATCCGCGGTCCACCAATTCGAGGCCAAGCGCAATGAGTCCACCTCTCCCCTATTTGCACATTTTGCTTCAGCAGAACTACCAGATATGACTGCTCCCATTGACATTCCCCCTCCTGATGTCGAGATGACGGAGCCTTCGTCCAGCATTTTCTACCTATCATCATCCATGAGACCCTTGGGGAACATTCCATCTGAATCCTCCCCTGTTGTTTCGCTTGACCTTCCTTCAGCGATCACCTTGGGCTCAACATTGGTAGATCCTTTATCTACTTACTCTTCTGTCACCCCTTGTGACGATGCGCATGTGAACCTCTCTTATCATAATGATGATTCAGGTCGCTTCACCACGTCAGGTGGTCTTTCTTCCACCAGTCACCCCATCTTCTATCACGATGATGACATTATGGAAAAAATCCCCATCCCTGACTTTATCTATTCCCCCTTACATCAAACCCATGCGTTCACACCACATACACCTTGTGGCCATTACATTGAAACCCAATGTTTGGGTAAGGGGGCACCCACATTTGAGAGACCAAGAGAAGCAATTCTCCACAACTCTCCTAGTGTATCTGGTCGTGCCGACTTTAGTACCATTATTCTTCCACCTTTCGAAGAACCTCTAGAGTCCCATATCACTTCAGATCACTCTAGGGATGATACCCCTTATCATTCCCTCATCTTCCATCAGCAACCCAATCTCTTAGACATTGTTGTTGACCAACCTATGGGTTTTCTAGGAGAGCATCAATTCATTATCTCCAAATCCTCTCTTTGGGATAGTGACACCAGGTATGCCAACCCGAAAACTTAAAGTCCATTTGCTTCATATATGCAGTACTAAAAGAGATTGGTAATCCTCCATTTCCTTTCTCACACTGCATAACCATAACAAAAACAAATGGCACACCACATCATTAAAATGTGTTTAGATTCCCCTTTTTCTAAATACATTTTGGCATGACCACACCATGCTTGGGGGCACCTATGCCCCTCAACCATAACCCTCCTCAAAATCAAATTTCTTCACTTGCAACACTCATACTAGGGGCACCATTTGGCCTCCATACTTATCCCTGCTCGTGTTGATGTTCGTCGTGAGTTACCATCTTGTACTCATGTTTTCATGGTCCCCCATTGGACCTTTACTGTGTGGCAACACCATCGAGTCGCCCTTGTTTAGAGCATCCAAGTTGAGTCATCATCGCATTCATGGAGTCTATCCCGAGTCCCTTTGTACCCCGCTATAGTCCTCCATCCTTCATTGTTTGGTCTCTCTCTTGTGTCGCACATTATGGCCTTCAGTCCCACTATCCCCTATCCCTTATGATATTGTGTCAGTCGCTGCCATGTCATTCATGCCCTTTATGCTCTAACAAGGGAAGTCGTCCATTCGCTACTCAGTCCTTTCCATTTCACTATCATCATTAGTGTCAGTCTGTCCATCGCTCTACTATTTTCTCTCATGCCTTAGTTGAGGATATCTCATTGCCTCACCTATGGCGGACCTCCTTCTGTCGACATCAGCTCATTCATTCCAGAAGCCAGGTCTAGAGGGCGGTGTACCTTGGTTCCAGCTTCCACTATTGTTCGGTGCCTCGGATCAGGAAAAGGGATCTCTTCTTCCCCTTTGACTTGATTGTTTCTCCAGCTCCTTTCAGCATGATCGAGATCCGTATACTCGATGGTTCAGTGATCCAACAGCAGCTCTTGATGATTCCCGGGTGTGTGTGAGATGTCTCAGCCCTCATGAGGGGGTGGCCCTGCAGGTAGCCCCCCACATGCCCGGATGACCTCTTCATTGCAGCCTTCGATGCAGCTCCATATATTTGATGATGTCGGCCTTAGTCGCTTGCAGCGCCTCTTTGATTTGCATGTATCAGTCAGATTTTGTGAGCCCTTCCCCGCTTATAGGGGGCATTTGGGTTGTATTTGTATCTCATGTACTCAGATATTATTGTATAAGTCCTGGCTGTTATCCCAGGCACAGCATGTATGTGGGATCCCTCATTGTATTTTTATTTGGCTCATGTTTATGCCGGCTGTACTTTATGGTTCGGTCCCTTGTTTACTGGACACACTATTCTTTTGTACTTTGTCTCGGCGGGCATAGGTATGCCTCCCCCGCCGCCTTCAGCACAGGTACCCTCTCATAAAAAAGAGACTTGTTGCACCTGCGAGTCTCGTCTCCTCAGGGTCTAGTCCTTCAGCACACTATCTACCTCACATTTCTCTCTCTGACATCCCTTTTGTTGTCTAGTGATTGTGTTCTTACAACGTACTTCGGTCATATGATTTGCTCCTAACACTCGCACGCTGGGGGGCAATCTGTTACACCATTTTTTGGTCATCTAACCTACTATCATTAGATGGACCCAAGTACACCATGTAAGACCAATTTTACCCTAAGTAAAATTGCTTTCATTATGTAAAATAACTTAATAAAACACATTTATTAGGTTGTTTATGGTCTAAATAGGAAACCCCAAAGGGAAATATTAAACAAACCTATATTTGTTTGATTTTCCTCATGGAATAATTAATTAAATAATAATTTAATTATTATTCCTGGTCATGTTTAACCCAAAACAAAGAAATTAATTAGATAAATCTTTATTTATCTTATTATTTTCTAGGAATAATTATTTAAATCTTATTTAAATAATATTCCTTATTAAATATGACTAAATCACCCATAAATAATTAAATAAATCATTATTTATTTGATTATCCTTCAACCACTTCCTTAAAATGATAAATAAATCATTTATTTATTTATTATTCACAAATAAAGGGATTTGACCCAAGTCAAATACTTTTTCCCTCCAGCAAATATAATAAAATATTCCATAAAAGGTGGATGTAGATTTGGTTAATGTTATTTTAATCATACACCAAGATCTAGAATGACCCAATATTTTGTTATAAATAGGAGGGTTTTTCCTACCATTCTTCACCTTTTGTTGCCTATTAGATCACTCTGGATCTATACACTTGGTCACATTTTTCTACACTATTTGTTGTGTGAGCTCCCTTTGAGTTTTATCTTTGTATGGGTTTTCTACACCAACAAGAGAGAGAGATTCTAGATCTGAAGTGCCGAGGACTTCCAAGAACCAATCCCATTGAGGAGAATTGGAAACATCTTCTTGTTTTCCTCCCAGGTGCCCTTAATACAAAAAATTCTTTCAAAAATTGTTCTTGTCTTGTCTATTGGA
Organism: Pinus albicaulis; assembly: GCA_034641835.2. NCBI lineage: Eukaryota > Viridiplantae > Streptophyta > Pinopsida > Pinales > Pinaceae > Pinus > Pinus albicaulis. The sequence continues at coordinate 1,676 of JAXQQM020057970.1, read as the reverse complement.
TATATGGAGCAAACCCTTCTTTTTACTGCTTAATGTCTTTCTATGCATAGATCTGGTTTTCTGCAGCTCTTGTCTTGATCAACTATTATGATCCACAGAATATTGGCGGCCACTTTTGATATTGAGGCTATTAGTTATGCGTAGCTAAAAGAGTGGTATTTTTTATTTTGTGACAGGATTCATACTAACAGATCACTATCAAGAATAACAAGCATGCCTCCATCCTTGCCTTCATCTTCTTTATATAATGTTTGAGCCTTCCCATGCCTTGGCCTTCATCTAAATTGCGCTTTGCATGTGGACCAAATCCTCCATGTTTGACTGCGCTGTTTGACCAAATCATCCATCATGTCTAGGTGCAATGTACATCCTCTCCATCATGTGTGCTTTAATTGCACAACATCCTCCATCACTTTATCATGAATGTTCCATGATCCTCTATTTGAGATATTCAAGATATTAGTTGACTGTATCAACCTCCATGATCTATCTCGATTAATGAGACATAATCTATAACTCCATTCATATTAGTAGTTTCTCAACTACCTCATCATGTAGATCTAGGCTTAATTAATCCACATTCACACATAAAAAGTGGATACTTATTCATATTGAGGATTATGGGTCCCATCACCCTTTTATTAGCTTAATTGTAATTAAGAAAGTTAAGAACTCTAATATTCCAAATATCGGGTGAAAATTTGGGAATATTGCATACGGTCTGTCTGCATCCAACAACCACTTTGGAGAGTGCCACTCCCTTCAAGGTACAGGTAAACTTTGACATTCCTATAATTGAAGGAAAAATAGATGCAGACGCTGTAGACAGATGGTTAAATTTGTTGGAAGGGTATTTCTCGGTCCATGACTTCTCTGACCGAGAAAAGATTATTTTTGCACTCCTCAAAGCTGCCCCCCATGTCAAAGACTGGTGGGAAACCTACTATGAGCAAGAGGGCGAAGGGGAACCCTCTCTGTTCTCGGCCACACCCACTTGGAATTCGTTCCGAGACGGCATCAAGGAACAATATTACCTTGTGGGGAGCTATGAGGACAAATACATCCAATGGACCACGCTGCGGCAACAAAAGGATCAAGATGTGCACGAACTGACGAATCTGTTCCATACCCTACGCACAAAGTTGGGTATTAAAGATTCAGAGAGACATTTGGTGCTCAAGTACCGCGGCTGTCTGCACAAACACATTCATGAGGAAATGGAGTTCCTCGACATTACCTTATACACTTACGTCTTATCATTTGTAAGATTAAGCAATAATTTAAGTAGAAGAAGAGATTTTGGATCCACGAATCCAAAGCGAGGGAATCCAAAGCGAGGAAAGAACATTAAAGAACCAAAGAACAAAGGGCGAGCCAAAGGGGGTGACTCGAGCCCACCACAAATCCAAATAGGACACGAGAGTAGTGTGAGTTCCATAACAACCCCACTCACATCACAATAGAAGTGTCGGACCGGATAGTCACTTTGGTGGCCAAATTGAAGGTGCACAGATGGATGCATGTTCGATCTGAGCTAGAACTTATAACAAAGAAATGAAAGGAACCGAGATCATTGAGAGGGACCCTAGCTCCATTATTTCCACCGCGAGATCCGAGAGGGGATTTTGGGGATGCAGACGAGGGAAGCGAGAACTACAAAATCCTATGTGGTTGAA
>JAXQQM020074879.1:0-12380 GCA_034641835.2 Pinus albicaulis | reverse complement strand
GGGGATTTTGGTTCCTTGGTTTCCCCTGTTTCTCCTTCTCCCTCACAAAAGTTACTAGAGTTCCCTTCCTGCAATAATTCTGGAGTAGAATTTTCAATTTCTTGAAAGTCCTGCTCTTCGGTTTGACTATGCACCTCAGCGCAGGCTACAGATGGTGATCCTGTGGCCTGAAGGGAACTAGTAGGCGGTTTAGAAATGTTTTTCTTGAGGCCTACTGATGGCTGAGATTCTGTTTTCTTATATATTTCGTCTATGAAGGTCGTTCGGCCAAGGGTCACCGGCCCCTTAGCTTTTTCAGGTTTGGATGGGGGTTTGATATTCTTTTCTGGTCTTTTCTGCTTAGTCATGCACTCAAAAAAAAATGAACTACCAACTTCTATTCAAACAAAGCAAAAACAAATCTGTTAGGAAAGCGGATAGTGGAGCAGGCCTTTTACATGCTCCTCACGTAGGTTCTTACCTTCCGTTTTTAGGATCCAACTCCTCCCTAGCAGGCTCGTACACTACTCCGAAAAAGACAAATGGCTACACTCTTTCCCCGGCAACGGCGCCAAAATGTAGAGCTATAAAAAGGGTCTTTTTCACCTCTAATTACCTCACATTAATATGTCAATCCGGGAGCGTTTTGTTATTACAAAGAGTGACTCAATCCGAGGCTATCATTTGTCAGAGTAATGCTAGTAGTATAGTGCTTAAGAAATACAAGAGTAAACGGATGCTTGCTTAGAACTAAATTACTTCAAAGAATAAATCACACACTCAGAAAACTCAACAGCTTATCAGTCAAGGGTTCGGCAGTGATAACCCATCCCTTCGGAAACTGATGGAAAGGAAATGAGAGCATAGACCACGAGCCTGGGAGCTAGACAGTGACTGCCAATGCTCACTACAGCCTTAGATCATCTCTCACGCCAAAACAACAAATGCAAGTAAATGGAACAACAAATAAAGGATTGAACAACAATTCTGGAATGGAACAACAAATCTAAAATGGAACAGCAATTGAATAACTAAGTCCCGCGGGTTGTAACCAAACTTAATCTATTAACTCAAATGCACTCTTTGCAATCAAATAACATTCTTTCACTCTAAAGGCAATTCACACAAAACATACTAATGGAACATCAATAACTATTAACGAATTAGGGAACAACACTGATAAATCAGAAATGCGCACAACATACTGGAATAACAATCTGATCAACCTGAATCAACAGGAATACGACTGTGCTTCCAAATAGAACACTATTATTCCTGAATCCAACAATTATGAAGAACACTACCTCAACAAATGTATGACACGAGTATTCAGTATAACAGCTCTGCAACAGAACAGTAAGAACATGCAATTAACTCTTAACAGGATTAATAACTTGATGCGGAGTCAACACACGATTCTATCTGTGAAAACTTCAATGATTCAATCTTTAACAGAGCATGTAGTATGAACTTATAAAGCATATCAAATTACCAAATAACAATGATAAACAAACCACGTGGAAATCAAGTCGTAATGGTACAGAAGCAAGTGTCCTTCGGGGCCGGGCCCTTAGCCTCCAAGGATACACCGCTTTAGGTTAATCCAGACGCAGAGATGAAATAATCACCAAGCTTTTATTGATGCATCGGTCAAGAATAAAATGAACCAGTTCTCAACGAGACTTAATAATCAGAGCTGATGTTTTACAGAAAATTACATAAGAGCGTATCCTTCTCTATCTATTAAGCTAATAGTGCTGTCCCTTTATATAAAGGCGACGGCAGAGATGTCCATGTAACAAGATAAATAAAGCAGCGATCCCTCAGGATCGAAGATCCTGAGGGATTCGCCAAACTATTAATTCTTCATCCTTTCCTTTCTTTTGCGCCGAGCTGGTGTCTTCTCCTTCTTTTCCGGGTCGACTTGCTTTAATCTGTTTAGCCTTGTTTGCATTCGGTTCACCTTCAGAGGGACAGCAGTTATCTCGACTTTGTCTCTTCCTTTGGAGCGGCAATTCCTCGTTTTCTCCTTTTCCTGTACAGAAAATAACCATTATCAGTGGTTAAGTCTTGCATATCAATTCTCACATGTTTTTTTATAGTTCCTTATTACTTTCCAAATTCATGATGCAAAAAGGTTTACAAATTCTACTAAAAAGCCACTGAAATAATCATCAAAAGCATACCTTTTTAGTACTCCACAAACCTTATCTTAACCTTAACCTTAACCTTACCCTTAACTTTAACCTTACCCTTACCTTAATCTTAAGGGTAAAGTAAGGTAAAGAAAGGTTTAGTAAAGGTTAGGGTTAGGGTTAGGTTATAGTTAAGGTTAAAGTTAGGTTAAGGGTAAAGTCAAGGTTAAGGTTAAGGTGAAGGTTCAGGGTAAGTTTAAGGTTAAGATTAGTTTAAGTTAAGGTAAGGTTAAAGTTAAGGTTAAGGTTAAGGTTATGGTTATGGGAAGGTTAGGTAAAGGTTAAGGTTATGGGAAGGTTAAGGTTAAAGTTAGGTTAAAGTAAGGTCAAGGTCAAGGTCAAGGTCAAGGTCAAGTTAGGTTAAGGTTAACGTTAAGGTTAAAGATAAAGTTAAGGACCTTAGACTAATCTTAACCTTAACCTAACCTTAACTTTAACTTTAACCTAACTATAACCTTACTCGTAACCTTAACCCTAACCTAACCTTAACCTTAACCATAATCTTAACCATAACTTTACCCTTAACCTAACCTTAACCTTAACCTTAACCTTATCTTAACCTTAACATATCCTTAATCTTAACCCAACCTTAACCTTAACTATAACCTTAACCTTCCCATAACCATAACCTTAACCTTGAATTTACCCATAACCTAATCTTAACCTTAACCTTAACATCTCTAAACCTGTAACCTTAACCTTAACCTAACCTTAACCTTGACCTTAACTATAACTTAACCCTAACCTTAACCCTTACCTTATCCATAACTTTAACCTTAAGGTTAGGGTTAAGGTTAAGGTTGAGGTTAAGGTTAAGATAGGGATAACGCTAAGGTTAAGGTTAGGTTTAGGTTAAGGTTATCGGTAAGGGTTTGGTCAAGGTTAAGGTTAGGTTATAGTTAAGGTTAAGGTTATGGGAAGGTTAAGGTTAAGGTTAAGGTTTGGTCAAGTTTAGGGTTAGGTTATGGGTAAGGTTAAGGTTAGGTTAAGGTTATGGCTAGGTTAAGGTGAAGATTAGGTTAAGGTTAAGGTTAAGGTTAATGTTAAGGGTTTGGTCAAAGTTAGGGTTATGTTAAGGTTAGTTTTAAAGGTTTGGTCAAGGTTAAGGTTAGGTTATAGTTAAGGTCAAGGTTAAGGGTAAGGTTATAGTTAGGTTAAGGTTAAGGTTAGGTTAGGGTTAAGATAAGGTTAAGGTTAAGGGTTTGGTGAAGGTTAGGGTTAGGTTATAGTTAAGGTTAAGGTCAAGGTTAAGGTTAGGTTAAGGTTAAGATGAGGTTAAGGGTAAAGTTAAGGTTAAGGTTAGGTTAAGGGTAAATTTAAGGTTAAGGTTAGGGGAATGTTAAGGTTAAAGTTAAGGTTAAGGTTAAGGGTTTGTTCAAGGTTAGGGTTAGATTATAGTTAAGGGTAAGGTTACTGATACAGGTTTAGTCAGGTTAAGGTTAAGGTTAAGGTTAAGGTGGAGGTTAAGGTTACGTTAAGGGTAAAGTTAAGGTTAAGGTTAAAGATAATGTTAAGGTTAAGATTATGGTTAAGGTTAAGGTTAACGTTAAGGTTAATGGTTATGCTAAGGTCAAGGTTAAGGTTAAGGTTAAGTTTAAGGTTAGGTTAAGGTTAAGGTCAAGGTAAGGTTAAGGTTAAAGTTAAGGTTAAGGTTAGGTTAAGGTTAAGGTTAAGGTCAAGGTCAAGGTTAAGCTAAAATTTACCCTTAACCTTACCTTGAACTTGACCTTAAAATGAAATTTAACCTTACTAAACTTGTACCCTTAACTTTATCTTAACCTTACCTTAACCATAACCTTAACTATAACCTAACCCTAACCTTGACCAAACCCTTAGCCTTAACCTTAACCATCCCAAACCCTTAATCTTAACCTAACCTTAACCTAAACGTAACCTTAACCTTAACCTTACCCTTAACCTTCACCTTAACCTTAACCTTACCAAACGTTAACCTTAACCTCAACTTTACCCTTAACCTAACCTTAACCTTAATCTTAGCCTTAACTATAACCTAACCCTAACTATAACCTTAACCATAACCTTATCTTTACCCTTAACCTTAACCTTAAACTAACCTTAACCTTAACCTAACGTTAACCTTAACCTTAACCTGACCTTAACTATAACTTAACCCTAACCTTGACCAAACCCTTACCCTTTGTTACACAGCAATTTTTCACTGTCCCTACAATCCCTCGTCCCGTACATGTGAGGACTATTCCCATGACCTGTGAAAAATAAAATGTCCTGAAAACACCTTGATGGCATCCTTCTGCATAAGGAAAAGGATTCTCCTTGATAACATTTCCTCAGAAAATCCCCAAAAACATGGTTTTAGCATTGGCGCGAGTAGCCAGTTCATCTCTCACACCAATGGGGAAAATTTACACTAGTGGGCATGCCAGCTAGTGCTCTGTCCCTATGTTGTACCCACACCAAATTGTTTTGGGATATTTTTTAACAAATTGAGGTGGAATTTTCCTTTAACCACCTCGGGAATGAATCATCAAAAAGAGGTTAGGTTGTTTGGCTCTGGATCTCCTTATTTAGGAAGAGGTTTTCCACCTCTCATGGAACCTTCCTAAGAGATAGGACTCTCCCCCATGATTATAGGTAGCCTAACCTCTCCTTCTCCCTCTATAAGAGCTTGCCCTCTCTATTTTCAACCTAGCTGAACATTTGGGAAGAAAAATATAGTTGAGTGACTATTAAAAGCAGAGCTAAGGAGAACCCCATAAGAGAGAGAGCCTTGTCTAAATTCCCGAAAATATTTGTGAGACACACTCAACTGGAAGCCTTGCCAAAGGAAGAACGCGATGTCGGAACTTGGTTGTAATCTTTATTTCACATTTTAATATATTCTCGACTATGTTATTGGTTCCACTGTTGTATTTCTTATCTTTGTAATGAAATTTGATTCAATATTTTTCGACCGATTGATAGTTACATGTTTGAATTATTAAGTTGTATGCCATTGTTTCTTCTCTACATGTGTATAGGTGTCCGAATGCGGTGAACGTAAGGATTGTGATATGTCAAGCTAGGAATGGGAAGCAGCGCTTCTTCTTTGACAACAGCAGCATAGGACCTGAGGTAGGCTATCTAACGTATCTTTGTCTTTTGTAACTAGGAATTGATGTCGTAGCGTGTTTTGTTTCTTGCTAGACCCACTCTAGGGCTAGTGGGATCACCTCTGTCCGTAGAGGGGATTTACCTCTCCAAAAAATTGGTGACTCCACTGGGGAATAATGTGAGTTAGTCCCTCTCCCATTGGGTTGTGTTTTGGCTTCTTGTTTGTCTAGTTTTCCTTCCTAGTTCATCTTGATTGGTTTGAAACCGTTGTTCAACCCCCTAGAGATCAAACCTCTCTCTGTTTGTTCATTTTTCCTTTTTATCTGAGTAAACCTTCTTGACACATTTTCTTGCCTGACAGTTGCGCCAATGAGCGTGAGTTGCTAGTTCATTACCTGCGCCATTCCTTGTTTGGCGCAAATTACATCCAGACAGGCGCGCCAACCCTGGTAGGGTTTGCGGTTTGCTTGGTTTTTGAGTTTTTGAGCCTAAGCTTTGACCCTGGGTTGTTTTTTCTGACTTGTTGAGTGCTTTAGAGTCATTTTTTACTGAGATCAACCCTTGTCCTTCGATTTTTTTCCCTTTTCAATTAGTTTTTCTTTTCAACCCTAGGTTTTTTAGGTGCTTTAGCCTACTGAGCCACCCATGGGAGTTTCGGGTCCTTGGTTTCCCAGTCAACTTTGTTTCTGCTTCTTTGCATTCAACTTATTGGATCCATTTGAGTGATTGCATTAATTGAGTGATTGTCCTCTCTTTCATTTAGTTTTACTCTTGTCACTCCAAGCCTAGATTACACAGCTTGTTTGGGCCTCTTTTGAGATCTTCCTTTGATTTGAAGGATTTCGTCACTGGTTTGAGTCTTGCTTTGCTTGTTTTCAGTTGAGAGAAATTCTTTTGTTTCAACTCTTGCTTCACCATTCTAAAAATTAGTGTTTTGATTTATTTTTCATATCATTTAGTGTGCTTACTCTGATATATTGAAAAACACAAAAAAAATCTTTTGCATTCTTGATTAGCGTAGTGAAAATTGGAAAATATTTCGCTTTTCTAGCATTATATAATTCTAGGGAAGAGTTTTTTCAGTTTCATTAGCTCACATTAGGCATTGTGGTGGATGTATTCTCATGATTTATCGTAGCCATCGCTTGAAATCTCTAACTCTCTCCTAGATAGCTCTTCATTGAACGAAATGGTGTCTTATGGCATGTAGCTTGCATTCAGGGATTTGTGAGATTCAACATTTGGTAGTACCTTGGAATTGAAACGTAAATTGAAGATCAACTTTAAAATTTATTGAATTAACCTAAGGCAACATTGAAACTTAACGCAATATTTAGTGGTATAAGTTAGAGACGCGTTCTAGCGTCTTTAAACCTAGCAGTTTTCGTTCGCCATTTGGCTTCAGACAGTGCTAGTATGGACTTGTGCTCCCCATACCGTCGAGTATATAAAGGGAGACCCCTCTAGGTTGCAATCCTTTGATCTATAGGAAGCCGAGTCTGCTGCCTTGTAACCATGATACATCGAACACAACATTCGGGGAGACTACCTACACATACGTTAAGTCCTTGGTTGATTTCTCTTTCATTTTATAACCAAGGTGTATATGGCAGTTCATGGGAACCTTGTACACCATTTTACCTAGGCTACCTGAGCAGTCATTTTCGATCTTTACTGACTCCATAAATTTGAAAAGATCATCAAGAACTTGTCCTTTTGCGCTCGCTTAAAACTAAAAGAGATAGAGTCACCTTTTTCCTGTTTCTCAACTCTTAAAATATGAAACAACAGAGTTTTGTTTCATTGTTTTAAAAAATTAACTACCTACGAAATATTCTTGGTTAAAGTTAGTTTCCTTAGGGTGTTGTTTTGAGTTGTTTCTGATGGCAACGTTTCCGGATTTCACTAACCTAGGAACCCCTTCTGAAGGGAATCCTGGTTCTTTTATTGATTTTGGGAATGTTGGTGCTCCTTATATGGCAACGTTGTCCCTACCAGGTTTAACTATTGGATTTCCTGTATGGTTATTTTCGATCTCGGTGGTCCTGAGTGTTCTGTCCACCGTTCAACCTTCTCCTCCGCCTGAACAAAATAATGTTACTTCTAAGGTGGACCTCTCCCCTTCTTCACCTATTTCCTCATCATCCTCTTCTACTTCGCCTGGTGAAAGTCTAGATTCTAGTAACCAGGTGGCTAAGAAGAAGAAGAAGAAGACCAAGAAGAAGAAGTTAGATAAATGAGAGACTAAAACTGCAAATACTGCACTTAAGAAACCATCCATTGCAAAACCGTATGAACTTCCACGAAAGGTCAAATTCCCTTGCATGCTCTGCAAGGGTAACCATTTGCTTTGAGACTACCCTGGTATTCCCAAGGTACTTGAAGCATGGTCCGATGGCCGCCCGCCGTTGTCTTCTGGAAGTCATATTGCTAGCACATCTTTGACTAGCTCTTATAAGGCTCATAAAAAACAGGGCAAGATTACCAATCCTTGTAAGTTGTGTGAAAGGCATCATCCCATTCACCTTTTTCCATATATGGATGAAGCCAAGAGAGTGTTGGAAAACTCCACTATTTCTGCACCCTGCCTTCCGACTAGTTACCAGAAGCTTTCCTCGAGTCCTTCGCTAGTTGATTCCACGATCCATCAAGCATCATCTTTGCTTGATCCCACTCCCCCAGAAATTCAAGTTCAGGAATCTATTCCTGACCAACCATTGGCCAAGGAATCAGTTGATCTGACCCCATATGTGGTGCATCAGGTCTTTTCCATTGAGAGTCGGTCTAATCCCCCCTATTTTCTTCTTGTTTCTTCAGATTCTTCGGACTTGGAGAAAGATTCTTTCGTACCTGTAGTCCAAGAAACTACTCCTACTCCCATGATGGACGTCTCAGAGGATGCTCCTCTTGCTCTAGTAACACTGGGGGGAAACCATCTTAGTTTGATGGTATCCCCCCCAAGTATTTTGGTCGCTTCCTTTGATTGGAGTCGATTTTCCAGATACCACCTTCCGTCTTATGTGCCTTTTCAGATCATGGTACAAACCTTTGATCTGGTCGTACCCAGCACTATTATAGATGAAGGCACGTCTGTTAGTATTCTGTCTTCAACTACTTGGCAAGCTTTTGGTTCTCCACCGCTTATGCTTGTTACCTAGAATTTGTTGGCTTTTAACAGAGGAACCAGTCAACCGTTAGGGATCCTTCCGAAGTTGCCTATTACTTTGGGAGGGAAAACCATCCATATAGATGTGATGGTTGTTCCAGGCCCCTTAGATTTCAATTTACTCTTGGGGCGTGACTATACTTATGTCATGGGGGCAATTATCTCTTCCCTCTTTCGTGTGATCTACTTTCTGCACAAAGGTCGAATCGTGACCATTGATCAGCTTTCATTCTTTGGTCCTGGCATGACATCTGGTCCACCATCGTCCCTTCTGGGTCTTTATATGTTGTTTTTATACTCCCCACCATAGTTTAATTATGTGGCTACCTACCCCGTGCCCTCAATCAGTGATACTGCCATTATGCATAGTGTGCTGGGGGCATTGGGTCCTGATTTCCAAGATGTTGTACTCCCATCCGGTGCAGAACTCTTGGAAGCCATGACTTCTTATTCATCATTATGAGTTCTTGTCAGAGCAGGTTTTGTTTTCGTGTGTTAATCTCCTTAAAAAATGAAACAAGGTGTCAATAGGATAGTTCTTTTAATGTGTCAACCTTGTTAAAATAACGAAACATGTTCCCATTTAATTCGAGTCTTTAATTAGATCTCGTAAAATCCCAATCGACTATTTATCTTGATCTCGTAATTTGAACCTTCACTCCATCTTCCTTTCATATGGATTGAAGCTTGGGGGGAATCTACCTCTAATTGAGTCACCATGTTGAGGGCATGCTTACTTTTTTCAAGCGTAGTTTGTTTCTGTTTCAAGCTTGTGTAAAAATGAAACTGGTTTCAAGCATAGTTTATCTTTGTTTCAAGCTTGTGTAAAAATGAAACCAACTTCAAGCAGAGTTTCCTGATTTCAAGCTTGTGTAAAAATGAAACCATTCTCATTTTACCTCTCATGATTGCCATTTTTTTAGCCTTTTTTTCTAGATGAACCTTGGTTTTCTCATTCCATCGCTACCATTTACTTGGCCGATCATATACCTTCACTTGGTTGTTTTACCCATTCCTGAGGAACTGTTGCGATGAGTGGTCTTGTTAGCTAGCCTCTTGACCTTTACTTGTTTTGAAAATTCCACCATTACCAGAACCAGTTGCTACCCTTTATACCACTCGTTCCTCCAGGAGGAGTCAACTTTTAGCTCTTTTCTAACTCTTAAAAATTGAAAAGGTTGCCGAGACTCTTGTCCTTTTGAACTCGTTAAATGGTTGCGAAACGATATCTACCTAGTATAAATTTAACCCATTTTTAGGTTGGGATGGATTATTTATGAAAAAGGAATACCTTAGCCTATTACGACTAAGAGGTTCTCTCAAACACAGTTTTCTACCTTTTCGGATTTGTGATACTACCTATGAAAAGGGACTGCTGGAGTTTTTTTTTCTGCCTTCTTTTCAAACTCTATAAACATGAAAATATGTCGAGTTCTTTATTTTTCAGACTCATTAAACCCTAATGACATCATAATTCATCACCATGACATTATTCGAGTTTCTCCTTCCTAGGGCTCTAAAATGTACTAGGTTGGATTTGTTCGAAAAACAAACTTACATCACAAGCGCATGTTATCCCCTTCATGCTTGTTTCTAAAAATAACTGGGGTACTCGCTAGAAATGATGGGGGAAAATGGAACCAAAATCATAGTCGTATCGATAGCATGTCACTCTTGAACATGGCACTTGTTTGCATTCGTGTCAGGTTGGGGACATCTCATCTCGTTATCTGCTTGCCTTCATGGGTTGAGGTAATCTCTTTTGACCGCTCATCTTCTCTTTGCCATGTCACCATGACCTCAAATCCCTTGATGTTAAATACTACCAAATCTAGTGTCGTGCTGCCGATATGTTCAAGAGAAGTTGGCCTCTATAGTTTTCAACCTCCCTCTAATTCTCTATTGGTATTGATTCACAAACATCATGTTCCTATGTCTCATGTCGATGATGTGGGAAACATTATGGCCCACCTTCGATCAAGGTCACTTCCTATCGACTTTAGCTCATTATTGAGGAAATTGATCTAGAGACTCCTTTTAGGTACCTTAGAGCATGCATGCCTCAATGGTAGGTTCTTCGCATTCGACGCAAGGTTTTCATTATTGGCCTTCGATCAGATGATTCTGTGGGTGTTCGACGCTAGATCCCTGTTCACATTCTGTGGATTGTACCTCTTGTAGCTTGAGAGAAATTGTCATTATTGGTGGTTTCTCTTGCATATGTTAACATTTTTCATCAGTGGCTGGTGATCAGACAATGTTCTTGCATGTTTGAATTCAGCTTACATATTCGCATGCTCAAACTTATACTTTGATCAGGTCGAGATGGAGCGCAAGACCCTGGACTTTGTCTGATGAAATCCAAGTTGCGGGTTCTTTGTGGATTATTATGACTTATTACATGACTCTTTTGAATGGATGGCTACGACCATACCTAAGTCTACTTGTTGATTCTTATTTTACTAGATGGTTGCATCCATACCTTAGATCTCGGTTTTTGTACACTTTATTATGGATGGCTACACCCATACCACATATCATGTATCAGAGATATCAGTTGTATTTGTATTCGCAGGTCTTCTTACGATAGTGTTTTCAGTTGAACGCGTTCTCTTAAAGCATTTCATCCCTCCCTCTCTCTCGGACCTCTTGCTTTAGGGGGCATCTGTTACACAGCATTTTGTCACCGTCCCTGCAATCCCTCGTAACGTACATTGGAGGACTATTCCCATGACTTGTGAACAGTAAAGTTTCTTGAAAACACCTTGATGGCATCCTTCTGCATAAGGGCAAGAATTCTCCTTGAGAACATTTCCTCAAAAAGGCCCCGAAAACCCATGTTTTAGCATTAGCAAGAGTAGCCAGTTCATCCCTCGCGCCAATGGGGAAAATATACACTAGTTGGTGCGCCAGCTGGTACTCTATCCTTGTGTTGTACCCGTGCCAACCTGCTTTGGAATGTGTTTTAACAAATTGAGGTGGAAGTTTCCTTTAACCACCTCAGGAATGAATCATCAAAAAGAGGTTGGGCTATTTGGCTCTAGATCTCCTTGTTTAGGAAGAGGTTTTCCACCTCTCATGGAACCTTCCTAAGAGATAGGACTCTCCCCCATGATTATAGGGAGCCTGACCTCTCCTTCTCCCTATATAAAAGCCTGCCCTCTCTACTTGCAACCTAGCTAAACATTTGAGAAGAAAAATATAGCTGATCTACTATTGAAAGCAGAGCTAAGGAGAGCCTCGTAAGAGATAGAGCCTTGTCTAAATTCCCGACAAGCTTTGTGAGAAATGCTTCACTGGAAGCCCTGCCAAAGGAAGAACGCGACGTTGGAACTCGGTTGTAATCTTTCTTTCACATTTTAATATATGCTCGACTATGTTATTGGTTCCACTGTTGTATTTCTTATCTTTGTAATGCAATTTGATTCAATCTTTTCTAACCAATTGATAGTTACATGTTTGAATTATTACGTTTTATACCATCGTTTCTTCTCTGCATGTGTACAGGTAGGTGTCTGGATGCAGTGAGCGTAAGGATTGTGATATGTCAAGCTAGGAACGGGAAGCAACGATTCTTCTTCGACAACAACAGTGCAGGACTTGAGGTAGGCTATCTATCGTAGCTTTGTCTTTTGTAACTAGGAATTGATATCGTAACATGTTTTGTTTGTTGCTACACCCACTCTAGGGCTAGTGGGATCGCCTCTATCCGTAGAGGGGATTTACCTCTCCAACACCCTTAAACTTAACTTAACCTTAACCTTAACCTTAACCTTCCCAAAACCATAACTTTAACCTTAATCTTGACCTAGCTTAATCTTTACATTTACCTTGACCTTAACCTTAACCTTACCCTTAACCTTCACCTTAATCGTAACCTTAACCTTAACCTTAACCTTCCCCTAACCTTAACCCTAACCTTAACCATAACTTTACCCTTAACCTAACCTTAACCTAACCTTAAGCTC
>JAXQQM020067659.1:72500-73949 GCA_034641835.2 Pinus albicaulis | reverse complement strand
GAACAATCTCTCCCGTCCACTCTGTTTTCTAGCATTTGGATGGGGTTGTTGTGTGTGGCTCTTTGAGATGACTGGCTGCCTGTTGGCGTTGTTGAAATTGGCTCTCCGGTAACTCTCTCTCGTGCCCCTTGGTCGCACGTTTGCTCTGTTGAAATCAGCGTTTTGATATGTCGCTCGTTGGCTTTGTCGATGTCGGCTCTTCTCTATATTATTCTTCTCCTCCCGTTTTGCTTGCTTGTGGGGGGAGGGGTTGGATTTTCGTGTGAAAGGTGGGTTGGTAACTGAGTTGTTTGTTCGGGTGTGCCTGAAGAGTGGCCTTAGGTCATTTGTAGGGTCGTCGACTCTCATCTTCTCTCCATCCCCACTCGGTAGCGCATGAGCGGTAATGTTGGCCATGCTTGTCCTGGGAGGCATATGTGAAAAGAGTTACCCTTCCGCTCTGTGTTCTCAGAGGTGGACGAGGTCGCCCTGTGTGGCTCCTTGAGACAACTGGCCGGTCGCCTATGTCGCTCTCGTGCCCCTTGCTCGCTCGTTGGCTCCGTCGATGTTGGCTCTTCGCCATATTGTTCACCTCCTCCCTTTTTGGTGGGTTGGGGAGGTGGGCTTTTGTCTCGTTGGCTTCGTGAAATCGGCTCCTCGCTATATTGTTCACCTCCTCCCCTTTTGGTGGGGGGAGGGGTTGGATTTTCGTGTGAAAGGTGGGTTGGTAACTGAGTTGCTTGTTCGGGTGTGCCTGAAGAGTGGCCTTGGGTCATTTGTAGGGTGGTCGACATTCATCTTCTCTCCATCCCCACTCGGTAGCGCATGAGCGGTAATGTTGGCCATGCTTGTCCTGGGAGGCATATGTGAAAAGAGTTACCCTTCCGCTCTGTGTTCTCAGAGGTGGACGAGGTCGCACTGTGTGGCTCCTTGAGACAACTGGCCGGTCGCCTATGTCGCTCTCGTGCCCCTTGCTCGCTCGTTGGCTCCGTCGATGTTGGCTCTTCGCCATATTCTTCACCTCCTCCCTTTTTGGTGGGTTGGAGAGGTGGGCTTTTGTCTCGTTGGCTTAGTGAAATCGGCTCCTCGGTATATTGTTCACCTCCTCCCCCTTTCGGTGGGGGGAGGGGTTGGATTTTCGTGTGAAAGGTGGGTTGGTAACTGAGTTGCTTGTGCGGGTGTGCCTGAAGAGTGGCCTTGGGTCATTTGTAGGGTCGTCGACTCTCGTCTTCTCTCCATCCCCACTCGGTAGCGCATGAGCGGTAATGTTGGCCATGCTTGTCCTGGGAGCCATATGTGAAAAGAGTTACCCTTCCGCTCTGTGTTCTCAGACGTGGATGAGGTCGCTCTGTGTGGCTCCTTGAGACAACTGGCCGGTCGCCTATGTCGCTCTCGTGCCCCTTACTCGCTCGTTGGCTCTGTCGATGTTGGCTCTTCACCATATTGTTCACCTCCTCCCTTTTTGGTGGG
>JAXQQM020067659.1:62500-67500 GCA_034641835.2 Pinus albicaulis | reverse complement strand
TTATTTCCCCTAATGTGTTTTTTGTATGGGGTTCGGAAGCTCGTTGCCAGGGAGCCCCCTCTCCAACGGTCCGTTCGGCGGGGCATGGTTGCTGCAGTCGAGGTGCTTGGGAAACACGATGGAAAAATTCAGACTCGTTCGTAGCGGCGGTGCTCGGTCCTTTGTTCGTTGGAAGATGTGGGCCTCCATAGTTGGTTCTCTCAAAAAGGCGGCGGCGGTGGTTTATGTGTTTGCTTGGGCGAGCCTTTTTGTTGGTGGTTGGGTCAAGGGAGTGGTTGCGCGTGCGCTTCCTACCTCAACCCTTTCGCGAGGGGAAAATGTCGGGGTGGGGTCAAATATGGGATGGATGAAGCACGGAGAAATTCGTTGGGCTGGCCACCCTAGTCCTCTCGACTGTTCCTTGACATGCCCTCGCGGAAGGGTTGGGTCTAGGTAATGAAATAGCCCTCCCTTGGTTCGAGCTCCATCAAAATTGCAAGTTTCCTCGTCAATGGGCACGAGGTAGCATTCTCTTCTCGTCCCCCTTTGGTGTCGAGGGAAATCCTCGTCCTTTCTTGAGCCACTCCCCCCTTCCAGGGAAAAGTAGGAAGCAGGTTATGTCCTAGTCCTCACCATTTGGATTGTGGGTTTTTTTGCGCGACTTGGTCATTTCTTGGATGTGTCGATTGTTGCAATAGCGTTGTGGTGTGCACTTTGGGGGCTTCCCTCTTTTTAGGGTGTGACGTTGCACCGCTGACGTATTTGTGGCCCTGGGCTTTATCCAGCATTGAGTGTCAGCCTGCGATAACTCCTCTTTGGAGTTTCGGCTGTTTGGGCCCCCTTGAATTTTTGGCTGGAAAGGTTGTCGGGTGTCCTGTGCACGGAGGGGTGCAATAGCGGGGTGGGTTTGCTATTAGTGCATTTTTTGTCTGAAGCCTTGTGTGGGTTGGGGGGTCGTTTACCTCTCAGTAGTAACGTGCTCTAGGCACTTGTCTCGTCGAGGCCCTCGGCTTTTCTAGTGGTCAGGTTTAGGTTGTGGTTTGTCTCTGCTTGGTTGTTTGATTGCCGCTTGTTATGTCGTGAAGATAGAAAGGATGTTGCGTCGCAATGTAGTATGTGGAAGGGTGTGAAAACGTGGGATGCTTTTGATTGGGTGCCTTGTTTTCATTCTTTTTGGTTAAGCCAACGTCCCCTCGCGCGGCGGTGGACCTCTGTTTTTCTAGCTAGCGTTGCTTGAAATTTGGCCCCCTTTCTCTCAGATTGGATTTTTGTCGCGAGTGTTATGGTGGGTAATGCTTGGTTTTTCTTTCTTTCCTGTCGTCGTTTGCTTCCCTTGTGGTGGGTCGGTGTCGAAGAAGGATGAAAAGCAGTGCAAACTCCCGGGTTGTCCACCCTAGTCCTTCTCGGTCGTCGTTCCTTGCAGTTCCCTCCTTTTTTGCTAAGGCACAGGGCTTGGAAAATCTTGTACTGCTGTGTTTGAGCCTCCCCTTGTGATTCGTTTTGTTCCCCCTAGCTTTACGGAGAAAAGGTGGGATTGCCGTGGATTTTGACGTTTTCGGAAGGATGAAAAAGCAGTGTGAGTTCCTGCTGGGGTGGCCGCCCTAGTCCTTCTCGGTCGTCGATCTGTGCATTTCCCGCCTTTTTGTGAGGGCACGGGGCCTTGAAAGGCTGTTTTGTGTTTGAGCCTCGGCCATGTTTTGGTTCTCTTTTTTCTTTTCTCTTTTTGGGTTGCTTTTTTCTCTTCCTCCTTTCGGCCCCTAGCTTTACGGAGAAAAGGGTTAATCGTTGAGGATTGGCATTCACGAAGGATGAAAGGCAGTGCGAGCTCCTGGGTTGGCCACCTTAGTCCTTCCCGATTGTCGTTCCTTGCGATTCCCCCCCTTTTGCGAGGGCGCGGGGCTCGCGAAGTGTTTGTTATATGTTTGGGCCTCCTCCTTTGAGTGGGCGGACAATTTTGTTTCTCTTTCTTTCATGTGTTTTTCTTACTTTCCTCGTTCCGACCCCCGTCTTTACGGAGAAAAAAGGGGGAGTTGTAGTGGGCTTGATGTTCGTGAAGGACGAAAAGAAGTGCGAGTTTTCAGGGTGGCCACACTAGTCCTTCTCGGTCATCGTTCTTCACAATTCTACCCTTTTTGAAAAGGCACGGGGTTTGGAAAGCAGCTCTTCTTGCTTGTTCGAGCCCCTTCCCTTTGGTGAGTGGGTTATGGAGTGTGGTTTTCTTGAGGGGGAAGGGGGCTTGTTGCGACACATTGTACGTTGGGTTGGCTTTTTAGCCATTTCTCGTGGGGGTGCGATATTTTGGTAACACACGGAAACGACTCTCGGCAACGGATATCTCGGCTCTTGTTACGATGAAGAACGTAGCGAAATGCGATACTTAGTGTGAATTGCAGAATCCCGTGAATCATCGAGTTTTTGAACGCAATTTGCGCCCGAGGCTTCGGCCGAGGGCACGTCTGTCTGGGCGTCGCATCCCAATCAAACGCGCTCCTTGCAATATGGTAGGGAGCAGCGGAGGTGGTCGTCCATGCCCAATGCGGTGTGGTTGGCTGAAATGTGGCAGGCGATGTTTCGTGGCGTGCGTCGGCAAGCGGTGATCTTGTCCCCTTGGTTGGGCAGTCGGCGTTAGCCGATGCGGGTTCTCTGTGGCATCCCTGGAACTTGCTTTGCTCTCTCTTGTCCTCCCATTGGGTAGGCGGATTTAGCTCCAACTTGCGACCTCAGCTCAGGCGAGAACACCCGCTGAGTTTAAGCATATAATTAAGCGGAGGAAAAGAAACTTACAAGGATTCCCCTAGTAGCGGCGAGCGAACCGGGAAGAGCCCAGCATGAAAATCGGGTGGCGGCGTCGCCTGAATTGTAGTCTGTAGAAGCGTCCTCAGCGGCGGACCCGGGCCAAGTCCCTTGGAAGGGGGCGCCTGAGAGGGTGACAGCCCCGTCGGGCCGGGACCCTGCCGCATCACGAGGCGTTGTCGGCGAGTCGGGTTGTTTGGGAATGCAGCCCTAATTGGGTGGTAAATTCCGTCAAAGGCTAAATACGGGCGAGAGACCGATAGCGAACAAGTACCGCGAGGGAAAGATGAAAAGGACTTTGAAAAGAGAGTTAAAGAGTGCTTGAAATTGCCGGGAGGGAAGCGGATGGAGGCTGTCGATGCGTCTTGGTCGGATGTGGAACGGCTCAGGCTGGTCCGCCGCTCGACTTGAGGTGCAAACCAACACGGGCTGCTGCATCGTCACAAGCGCGGGTGGAGTACCGCCTGTCGATTTGCCGGTGCGGTGGTCGAGGGACGAAGCGCGCGCCCTTTGTGGCGGGCCGTGTGCACCTGCGCGCTCGTGGTGTTGGTTGGCGGGCTTTCCATTTGGCTCGTCTTGAAACACGGATGAAGGAGTCTAACATGTGTGCGCGTCGGCGGGTTTGAAAACCTGCGAGGCGCAAGGAAGCTGACGGGCGATATCCCCTCTTTGCGGGGGGTGCATCGTCGACCGACCTTGAGCTTATGCGAAGGGTTCGAGTGCGAGCACACCTGTTGGGACCCGAAAGATGGTGAACTATGCCTGAGCAGGGTGAAGCCAAAGGAAACTCTGGTGGAGGCGCGTAGCGATACTGACGTGAAAATCGTTCGTCTGACTTGGGTATAGGGGCGAAAGACTAATCGAACCATCTAGTAGCTGGTTTCCTCCGAAGTTTCCCTCAAGATAGCTGGAGCTCATGCGCGAGATTTATTGGGTAAAGCAAATGATTAGAGGCATCGGGGGCGTAACGCCCTCGACCTATTCTCAAACTTTAAATAGGTAAGAGGGTGCGGCTGCTCCATTGAGCCGTGCCATGGAATCGAGAGCTCCAAGTGGGCCATTTTTGGTAAGCAGAACTGGTGATGCGGGATGAACCGAAAGTTGAGTTACGGTGCCGAATTGTGCGCTAACCTAGATCCCACAAAGAGTGTTGGTTGATTAAGACAGCAGGACGGTGGTCATGGAAGTCGAAATCCGCTAAGGAGTGTGTAACAACTCACCTGCCGAATCAACTAGCCCCGAAAATGGATGGCGCTGAAACGCGCAACCTATACTCGACCGTCGGAGCAATTGCCTGGCTTCGATGAGTAGGAGGACGCGGGGGTCGTTGAGAAACCTCGGGCGTGAGCTTGGGTGGATAGGCCCCCGGTGCAGATCTTGGTGGTAGTAGCAAATATTCAAATGAGAACTTTGAAGACTGAAGTGGGGAAAGGTTCCATGTGAACAGCACTTGGACATGGGTTAGTCGATCCTAAGTGATGGGGAAGCCTTGTATCAAGGGTGCACTCTGCACGAGCATCGAAAGGGAATCGGGTTAATATTCCCGAACCGGGACATGTGTTGACGCGCGTTAGGGGAAATCCGGAGGCGTACGTGGGGCCTAGGGAAAAGATTTATCTTTTCTTTTTAATAGCTTGCCCACCCTGGAATCGGTTCACTGGAATGAGATCCGTGGTGAGCACCGCACGTCTTGCGGTGTCCCGGTCTCTTCTCGGCGACCCTTGAAAATACGGAGGACCAAGTACAGTTCATGCCGTCGTACTCATAACCGCATCGGGTCTCCCACAATTGTGAGCATTCTAGAAATTCGCAAGAACAATGTCGTCAAGGGAAAAAACAAACCGGATGCAGCAACTCGGAAAAGGATTGTCGAGGGTGGGGCCTGAGGGTGCGCCCTCGAAACGTGGGGGTACATCGTGGTCATCCCAGGCGCTCTCGCGACGAGAAGAAGCGATCGCGTGCCGATTGGGCTACGGGCGTAGAATGCCCCCTCGCGGCCCGTCAATACGACCTCCCTCCTACGTGGAGGTGGTTGCAGGTGAGAAGTTTTCATTGTCCAGTTGGTAAGTCGGTGGGGCAATCTCCCAGGTTGCTTGTATGCAGGGTGTGTGGGGTGCGGGGCTGCCTGATCCCTCCTCTTGTTCGGATATGTTCATGCCTTTGTAGCGAGCCTCTTGATATGCATTCATTTTTTTTCCTCTGCCTTTGCATCGAGGTTGCCCCAGGCG
>JAXQQM020067659.1:40000-52500 GCA_034641835.2 Pinus albicaulis | reverse complement strand
CCCCGACGAAAACCGTGCCCCTGGTGAGGGGAACTTGGGTTTCCATGTCGCGGCATGACCGTAATCTCCCAAGTTTACGGAACTCGTGGGCGCGGCACGGCGAAGAACCACCCAAGCCTGGCGAACTTGGGGCTCCCATTTCGCGGCGCGACGGAAACCGCTCCCCTGGTCTGTCTCCGGAACTTGGGGTTTCCACGCCTCGTCACGGTGGAAGCCGTCCAAATGCGGGGAAGGCTGGGTTTTGTAAGGCCCCAAGACTTCATGAGGCGCGTTCGTGGTAACGGGCGCGCCCGTCGGGCGTTCGGGCGCCGTGCGACGTTACGGGCGAGCCTCCACACAGTAACCGCACGGGCGCGGGTGTGTGGCGGCGAGCGGCACGGGCGCGTCGCACATAGCCGGCGGTGGCATTGGAAAAAGCGACGTTACAGGCGAAACGTCACAGCGTAGCCGGAGTCATAGAACCGACGCACGAGTTGAGCGGCCGACGCTACACGAGTGGGCGGACAGCTGAACGATGGGGGTCGTCTCGGGTCGATCGAGTGACCCACGACACGCACATGATACGCATATTAATACGGCGTGCGGATGACGGAGAAGTCATCCAACCAACGATCAAGCAAGCATCTGAGTGCGAGCACATTGGAGCACCACGAGCTAAGCCAACAGCTCGTTGGTGAAGGAAACACGGCGGCGGTGAACGCAGGGCGAGCGCGGGTCGAGCCAGGTTGTTGACGTGCAGGGCGTGCGGAATTCCTCCGCAGGGCATCCGCACCGCAGGACGGGTCGAGTCGGGCAGCGCGCCGGTCAAGTCGTGCGACCTCCCCGCGTGCGAAGGCGTCCCGGAACTTCTCCCCCGCAGGGCGTGCGTAGTGCAAGGTCGGGTCGGGCGGGCGTCGCACGTCAGGGCCGATTCGAAGGTCGTCGACAGGGCGCGTGCGGTGCGATGTTTAGTGCATGGTCGGTCGGGTTCCTTCCACGGAACATTGAGAGGAAGCAGTGTTCGATGACGCGTTCGAGTCGAGTCGGGTTCGTCTGCGGCCGTATTCGGACGCGCGGGCAGTGTTTGAAGGCGCGGAGTTCGTTCAGCAGGGTCGGGTCGGGTCGAACGCGTTCAGGAAACGCGTGCAGACCGTGACCCCGGTGACCCGCGTGCGGAAACGCGTTCGGGGTGCCGAGGGCGTCTGTGACCCGAGTGACCCACTCGAACCAGAATTCGCGCAGACTTCAGAAACATGTTCTGAAAGGGAATTTTGGGGTTCCTTTGGATTTTTTGCACTGTTGGGAAGCTGTTAAGGCTAGACCCAGGTACAAGCACATTTGGCAAGAAGCATAAATGGTTTATGGAGGCTTCGCTGTATAGTTATTGCAGATTGTACATATTTATTGAAGCATAATACTGGGCAGACTTATTAACGGGATTTTCCCCTCCCTTGAATGTATGGGCGTTCATGTGGTTTGATATTGATGTTTATTGTTGTTTTATTTCCGCACAGGAGCACTTTGGAAGATTAATTAAACAAGTGTTGAGTTAGGCGTAGTCTACTTATTGAGTATTTGAAAAGAGAAAAATAAGGTAGTGCCGCACCCGTCTATAGAGCGGTTGGGAGACTACCACGGGTATAAGGGCGTGACAGTTGGTATCAGAGCTACATTTTTGTGGCTTTATTATTATTATTATTATTATTATTGAGCAGGGATACCGTTGCAGCGTTGCGGGTGGTATTGAAGCTTGATGGATGAGTTTGTTTCATTGGAAATGAACTTCAAAGAAATTAAAGAGAAGTCGAAGGAAGTGGAAAAGGAGTTTGATGAGGCGAGTCGGACCATTGATACATTGTGCAAGAGGAGGACATATGGCATGAGAAAAGATGAAATGTTTTGACTTATGAAGAAAGTGAGAATTCCCCGAGCAGAAATGGACAAGGTGGAAGAAGAGTGAAGGAAGTTAATTGATAAGCTTCTCAAGCTTAGAGACCTTGGAAAGATGAAGCATGGTGGCATGAAGCCTTTGCAAGGCGTCCCGTTTTCCGTTTGCTCCCTTGTGCCTTCGTTCGGGCGGGTCGGGTCGTGCCGTGTGAGGGCGCCCAAGGAAACGTGTTCGGGTCGGGTCGTGTGAGGGAGGCCGTATAAAAAATGCTAAGTTGTGACTGCTCGTGTGCCTTGTGCACGTTCGAGCGTCCCGTTTTCCGTTTGCTCCCTTGTGCCTTCGTTCGGGCGGGTCGGGTCGTGCCGTGTGAGGGCGCCCAAGGAAACGTGTTCGGGTCGGGTCGTGTGAGGTCATTTCACGTGTGTCGAAAATGCTAAGTTGTGACCGCCCGTGTGCCTAGTTGTCACGCCCCTATACCTTCGGTGTCTTTCAACCACGCTATAGACGGGTGCGGCACTACCGTACTTTTTCTTTTTCCAAATACTCAAGTATATAGACTACGCCTTTAGCAACACTTGTTAGTTATTAACCAAAGGTTCTCTCGATATGCAGAAATAAACATAAACATCATTATCAATCCACAAGTATGCTCATACATACAAGGGAGGGGCAATTCACTGTTAATAATGATAAATATGAAATAATAAGTTCCAATCCAGCAGAAGCCACTTCTGCTCCTTGGCAAGGCAAGTTAGCCTTTTGACCAAGCTCTAAGGCTTGTCAACCATCAAACTAGCCTACAACAATCATTTACAATCATCAAAATTCACCTTGGGAATATCCCGCACAAAACTGCCCAAGTGCTGCCAGGTCACTCAAATTGGCACTACAAATCAGTTTAGACCATCCCTCGAGCTCCCTGTGTTTCCAATCCGCTTCCCAACTGTACGGTTAGATGCGGATGAAATAATAAGTTCCAATCCAGCAGAAGCCACTTCGGAATATCCTGCACAAAACTGCCCAAGTGCTGCCGGGTCACTCAAATCGGCACTACAAATCAGTTTAGACCGTCCCTTGAGCTCCCGGTGTGTCTAATCTGCTTCCCAACTGTACGGTTAGATGTGGCCCGTCAATACGCACATTCTGCAATTTACGACACTCAATTCCGACTCCGGACGCTCCCGGAATGGCTTCCGCACTGTAGTGCAGTTCGTGCAGAGGCGCCCAGTCTTGGGTCACCCGACTCGCCCAGCCAAACGCGTTCGGGTCGGGTCGGGCGCGTCGGGTGAGGACGCCTGGCCAAAGGCGTTCGGGTCGGGTCGTTTGGGCCGAGGGCGCCTGTATCAGATTTGCTATGTTGTGACCACCCGGGTGCCTTGTGCACGTCCGAGCGACCCATTTGCCGTTTCCTCCCATGTGCGTCCGTTCGGTCGGGCAGGTCGTGTGGCACCAGGTGAGGGCGTCCGTCCGGGTCGGGCCGTTTAGTCGGAGGGCGCCCGTGTCAGATTTGCTAAGTTGTGACCACCCGGGTGCCTTGTGCACGTCTGGGCAGCCCGTTTGCCGTTTGGTCCCATGTGCGTCCGTTCGGGTCGGGTCGGGTCGTTTGGTCGTGCCGGGTGAGGGCGTCTTTTCGGGTCGGGTCGTTTGGTTGTGGCGGGTGTGGGCATCCGTTCAGGTTGTTTGGCCCGAGGGCGTCCGTTCGGGTTGGGTCGTTTGGTCGTGTCGGGTGAGGGCGTCCGTTCGGGTCGGGTCGGGTCGTTTGGTCGTGCCGAGTGAGGGCGTCCGTTCGGGTTGGGTCGGGTCGTTTGGGTCGAGGGCGTCCGTTTGGGTCGGGTCGGGTCAGGTGGGCGTGCCGGGTGAGGGCGTCCGTTCGGGTCGGGTCGGGTCAAGTCGTTTGGTCGTGCTGGGTGAGGGCGTCCGTTCGGGTCGGGTCGGGTTGGGTCGTTCGGTCGTGCCGTGTGAGGGCGTCCGTTCGGGTCGGGTCGGGTCGGGTCGTTTGGCCCGAGGGCGTTCGTTCGGGTCGGGTCAGGTCGTTTGGCCCGAGGGCGCCCATGTCAGATTTGCTAGGTGGTGACTGCCCAGGTGCCTTGTGCACGTCCGAGCGGCCCGTTTTCCGTTTGCTCCCCTGTGCTTCCGTTTGGTCGGGCACGCCGGGTGAGGGCATCCGTTCGGGTCGGGTCGTTCGGTCATGTCGGGTGAGGGCTTTCGTTCGGGTCGGTTCGGGTCGTTTGGCCCGAGGGCGCCCGTGTCAGATTTGCTAAGTCGTGACCTCTCGGGTGCCTTGTGCACGTCCATGCGGCCCGTTTGCCGTTTGCTCCCATGTGCGTCCGTTTGGTCGGGTCGTTCGGTCGTGCCGGGGGAGGGCTTCCGTTCGGGTTGGGTCGTTCGGTCGTGCTGGGTGAGGGTGTCCGTTCGGGTCGGGTCGTTTGGTCATGCAGCACGATGGTGTCCGTTCGGGTGGGCGTGCCGGGCGAGGGCGTCCGTTCGGCTCGGGTCGGTTCGTTTGGCCCGAGGGCGCCCGTGTCAGATTTGCTAAGTTGTGACCGCCCGGGTGCCTTGTGCACGTCCGGGCAGCCCGTTTGCCATTTGCTCCCATGTGCGTCCGTTCGGGTCGGGTCGTTTGGTCGTGCTAGGTGAGGGTGTCCGTTCGGGTCGGGTCGTTCGGTCGTGCCGAGTGAGGGCGTCTGTTCGGGTCGGGTCGTTTGGTCGTGCGGCACGATGGCGTCCGTTCGGGTGGGCATGCCGGGCGAGGGCGTCCGTTCAGGTCGGGTCGGGTCGTTTGGCCCGAGGGTGCCCGTGTCAGATTTGCTAAGTTGTGACCGCCCGGGTGCCTTGTGCAGGTCCGGGCGGCCCGTTTGCCGTTTGCTCCCATGTGCGTCCGTTCGGGTCGGGTCGTTCGGTCGTGCCGGGTGAGGGCGTCCGTTCGGGTTGGGTCGTTCGGTTATGCCAGGTGAGGGCGTCCGTTCATGTCGGGTCGTTTGGTCGTGCGGCACGATGGCGTCCGTTCGGGTGGGCGTGCCCGGCGAGGGCGGTCGTTCGGGTCGGGTCGGGTCGTTTGGCCCGAGGGCGCCCGTGTCAGATTTGCTAAGTTGTGACCGCTCGAGTGCCTTGTGCACGTCGGGGCGGCCCGTTTGTCGTTTGCTCCCATATGTGTCCGTTCGGGTCAGGTCGTTTGGTCGTGCCGGGTGAGGGCGTCTGTTGGGGTCGGGTCGTTCGGTCATGCCGAGTGAGTTCGTCCGTTCGGGACGGGTCGTTCGATCGTGCCGGGTGAGGGCGTCCGTTCGTGTCGGGTCGTTTGGTCGTGCGACACGATGGCGTCCGTTCGGGTGGGCGTGCCCGGCGAGTGCGTCCGTTCGGGTCGGGTCGGGTCGTTTGGCCCGAGGGCGCCCGTGTCATATTTGCTAAGTTGTGACCACCCGGGTGCCTTGTACACGTCCGGGCGGCCCGTTTGCCCTTTGCTCCCATGTGCGTCTGTTCGGGTCGGGTCGTTTGGTCGTGCCGGGTGAGGGCGTCCGTTCGGGTCGGGTTGTTCGGTCGTGCCGAGTGAGGGCGTCCGTTCGGGTCGGGTCGTTTGGTCGTGTGGCACGATGGCGTCCGTTCGGGTGGGCGTGCCGGGCGAGGGCGTCCGTTCAGGTTGGGTCGGGTCGTTTGGCCCGAGGGCACCCGTGTTAGATTTGCTAAGTTGTGACCGCCCGGGTGCCTTGTGCACGTCCGGGCGGCCCGTTTGTCGTTTTCTCCCATGTGCGTCCGTTCAGGTTGGGTCGTTCGGTCGTGCCGGGTGAGGGCGTCCGTTCGGGTCGGGTTGTTCGGTTGTGCCGGGTGAGGGCGTCTGTTCGTGTCGTGTCGTTTGGTCATGCGGCACGATGGCGATCGTTCGGGTGGGCGTACCGGGCGAGGGCGTCAGTTCGGGTCGGGTCGGGTCGTTTGGCCCGAGGGCGCCGGTGTCAGATTTGCTAAGTTGTGACCGCCCGGGCGCCTTGTGCACGTCCGGGCGGCCCGTTTGCCATTTGCTCCCATGTGCGTTCGTTTGGTCAGGCGTGCCGTGTCGCGCCGGGTGAGGGCCTCCGTTCGTGTGGGCGTGCTGGGTTAGGTTGTCCGTTAGGTCGTGCCGGGTGAGGGCGTCCGTTCGTGTCATGTCGTTTGGTCGTGCGGCACGATGGCAACCGTTCGGGTGGGCGTGCCGGGCGAGGGCGTCCATTCGGGTCGGGTCGGGTCGTTTGGCCCGAGGGCGCCCGTGTCAGATTTGCTAAGTTGTGACCGCCCGGCTTCCTTGTGCACGTCCGGGTGGCCCGTTTGTCGTTTGCTACCATGTGCGTCCGTTTGGTCGGTCGTGCCGTGTCACACCGGGTGAGGGTGTCCGTTCGTGTGGGCTTGCTAGGTGAGGTTGTACGTTCGGGTTGGGTCGTTAGGTCGTGCTGGGTAAGGGTGTCCGTTCGTGTCGTGTCGTTTGGTTGTGCGGCACGATGGCGACCGTTCGGGTGGGCGTGCCGGGCGAGGGCGTCCATTCGGATCGGGTCGGGTCGTTTGGCCCGAGGGCGCCCGTGTCAGATTTGCTAAGTTGTGACCGCCCGGGTGCCTTGTGCACGTCTGGGCGGCCCGTTTGCCGTTTGCTCCCATGTGCGTCCGTTTGGTCGGGCGTGCCGTGTCGTGCCGGGTGAGGGCGTCAGTTCGGGTCTGGTGGTTTGGCCCGAGGGCGCCCGTGTCAATTTTGCTAAGTTGTGACTACCCGGGTGCCTTGTGCACGTCCGGGCGGCCCCTTTGCCATTTGCTCCCATGTGCGACCGTTTGGGTGGGCGCGTCGTGTCGTGCCAGGTGAGGGCGTCCGTTCGGGGGGTCGTGCCGGGTGAGGGCGTCCGTTCGGGTCGGGTGGTTTGGCCCGAGGGCGCCCGTGTCAGATTTGCTAAGTTGTGACCACCCGGGTGCCTTGTGCACGTCCGGGCGGCCCGTTTGCCATTTTCTCCCATGTGCGTCCGTTCGGGTGGGCGCGTCGTGTCGTGTCCGGTGAGGGCGTCCGTTCGGGTCGGGTCGTTTGGTCGTGCCGGGTGAGGTCGTCTGTTCGGGTTGGGTGGTTTGGCCCAAGGGCGCCCGTGTCAGATTTGCTAAGTTGTGACCGCACAGGTGCCTTGTGCACGTCCGGGCAGCCCGTTTACTGTTTGCTCCCATGTGCGTCCGTTTGGTCGTGCGCGCCGTGTCGTGCCGGGTGAGGTCGTCCGTTCGGGTGGGGTCGTTTGGCCCGAGGGCGCCCGTGTCAGATTTGCTCAGTTGTGACCGCCCGGGTGCCTTGTGCACGTCCGGGCGGCCCGTTTGTTGTTTGCTCCCATGTGCGTCTTTTCGGGTGGGCGTGCCGTGTCGTGCTGGGTGAGGGCATCCGTTTGGGTCGGGTCGTTTGGGTCGAGGGCGCCCGTGTCAGATTTTCTAAGTTGTGACCGCCCGGGTCCCTTGTGCACATCCGGGGGGTCCATTTGTCGTTTTCTCCCATGAGCGTCCATTCGGGTCGGGCGTGCCGTGTCGCGCCGGGTGATGGCGTTCGTTCGGGTGGGCGTGCCGGGTCAGGGCGTCCATTCGGGTCGGGTCATTTGGCCCGAGGGCGCCCGTGTCATATTTTCTAATTTGTGACCGCTCGGGTGCCTTATGCACGTCCGGGCGGCTCGTTTGCCGTTTGCTCCCATGTGCGTCCGTTCGGGTGGGCGCGTCGTGTCGCCCCGGGTGAGGGCGTTCGTTCGGGTCGGGTCGTTTGGTCGTGCCGGGTGAGGTCGTCCGTTCGGGTCGGGTCATTTGGCCCGAGGGCACCCCTGCCATATTTGCTAAGTTGCGACCGCCCGGGTGCCTTGTGCACGTCCGGGCGGCCCGTTTGCCGTTTGCTCCCATGTGCGTCCGTTCGGGGGGGCGCTCCGTGTTGCCCCGGGTGAGGGCGCACGGACGGGGGCGTTCGGGTCGCCCTGTTTTGTCCGAGCGTGCGCTTATCATATTTGCTTTTCGTGTGAAAGGTGGGTTGTTAATTGAGTTGTTTTGCTCGGTTGTGCCTAAAGAATGGCCTTGGGTCATTTGTAGGGTCGTCGACTTTCTTCTCTCCATCACCACTCGGTAGCATATGAGCGGTAACGTTGGCCATGCTTGTCCTTGGAGGCATGTTTGAACAATCTCTCCCGTCCACTCTGTTTTCTAGCATTTGGATGGGGTTGTTGTGTGTGGCTCTTTGAGATGACTGGCTACCTGTTGGCGTTGTTGAAATCGGCGCTCCGGTAACTCTCTCTCGTGCCCCTTGGTCGCATGTTTGCTCTGTTGAAATCAGCGTTTTGATATGTCGCTCGTTGGCTTTCTCGATGTCGGCTCTTCTCTATATTGTTCTTCTCCTCCCGTTTTGCTTGCTTGTGGGGGGAGGGGTTGGATTTTCGTGTGAAAGGTGGGTTGGTGACTGAGTTGTTTGGTCGGGTGTGCCTGAAGAGTGGCCTTGGGTCATTTGTAGGGTCGTTGACTCTCATCTTCTCTCCATCCCCACTCGGTAGCGCATGAGCGGTAATGTTGGCCATGCTTGTCCTGGGAGGCATATGTGAAAAGAGTTACCCTTTCGCTCTGTGTTCTCAGAGTTGGATGAGGTCGCTCTGTGTGTCTCCTTGAGACAACTGGCCGGTCGCCTATGTTGCTCTCGTGCCCCTTGCTCGCTCGTTGGCTCCGTCGATGTTGGCTCTTCGCTATAATGTTCACCTCCTCCCTTTTTGGTGGGTTGGAGAGGTGTACTTTTGTCTCGTTGGCTTCGTGAAATCGGCTCCTCGCTATATTGTTCACCTCCTCCCCTTTTGGTGGGGGGAGGGGTTGGATTTTCTTGTGAAAGGTGGGTTGGTAACTGAGTTGCTTGTTCGGGTGTGCCTGAAGAGTGACCTTGGGTCATTTGTAGGGTCGTCGACTCTCGTCTTCTCTCCATCCCCATTCGGTAGCGCATGAGTGGTAATGTTGGCCATGCTTGTCCTGGGAGGCATATGTGAAAAGAGTTACCCTTCCGCTCTGTGTTCTCAGAGTTGGATGAGGTCGCTCTGTGTGGCTCCTTGAGACAACTGGCCGGTTGCCTATGTCACTCTCATGCCCCTTGCTCGCTCGTTGGCACCGTCAATGTTGGCTCTTCGCTATATTGTTCACCTCCTCCCTTTTTGGTGGGTTGGAGAGGTGGGCTTTTGTCTCGTTGGCTTCGTGAAATCGGCTCCTCGGTATATTGTTCACCTCCTCCCCTTTCGGTGGGGGGAGGGGTTTGATTTTCGTGTGAAAGGTGGGTTGGTAACTGAGTTGCTTGTTCGGGTGTGCCTGAAGAGTGGCCTTGGGTCATTTGTAGGGTCGCCGACATCCATCCCCACTCGGTAGCGCATGAGCGGTAATGTTGGCCATGCTTGTCCTGGGAGGCATATGTGAAAAGAGTTGCCCTTCCGCTCTGTGTTCTCAGAGTTGGATGAGGTCGCTCTGTGTGGCTCCTTGAGACAACTGGCCGGTCGCCTATGTCGCTCTCGTGCCCCTTGCTCACTCGTTGGCTCCGTCGATGTTGGCTCTTCGCTATATTGTTCATCTCTTCTCTTTTTGGTGGGTTGGAGAGGTGGGATTTTGTCTCGTTGGCTTCGTGAAATCGGCTCCTCGGTATATTGTTCACCTCCTCCCCTTTCGGTGGGGGGAGGGGTTGGATTTTCGTGTGAAAGGTGGGTTGGTAACTAAGTTGCTTGTTCGGGTGTGCTTGACGAGTGGCCTTGGGTCATTTGTAGGGTCATCGACTCTCGTCTTCTCTCCATCCCCACTCGGTAGCGCATGAGCGGTAATGTTGGCCATGCTTGTCCTGGGAGGCATATGTGAAAAGAGTTACCCTTGCGCTCTGTGTTCTCAGAGTTGGATGAGGTCGCTCTGTGTGGCTCCTTGAGACAACTGGCTGGTCGCCTATGTCGCTCTCGTGCCCCTTGCTGGCTCGTTGGCTCCGTCGATGTTGGCTCTTCGCTATATTTTTCACCTCCTCCCTTTTTGGTTGGTTGGAGAGGTGGGCTTTTGTCTCGTTGGCTTCGTGAAATCGACTCCTCGGTATATTTTTCACCTCCTCCCCTTTCGGTGGGGGGAGGGGTTGGATTTTCGTGTGAAAGGTGGGTTGGTAACTGAGTTGCTTGTTCGGGTGTGCCTGAAGAGTGGCCTTGGGTCATTTGTAGGGTCGTCGACTTTCATCTTCTCTCCATCCCCACTCGGTAGCGCATGAGCGGTAATGTTGGCCATGCTTGTCCTGGGAGGCATATGTGAAAAGAGTTACCCTTCCGCTCTGTGTTCTCAGAGTTGGACGAGGTCGCTCTGTGTGGCTCCTTGAGACAATTGGCCGGTCGCCTATGTCGCTCTCGTGCCCCTTGCTCGCTCGTTGGCTCCATCGATGTTGGCTCTTCGCCATATTGTTCACCTCCTCCCTTTTTGGTGGGTTGGAGAGGTG
Organism: Pinus albicaulis; assembly: GCA_034641835.2. Lineage (NCBI taxonomy): Eukaryota > Viridiplantae > Streptophyta > Pinopsida > Pinales > Pinaceae > Pinus > Pinus albicaulis. Next base: position 42,193 of record JAXQQM020067659.1, on the reverse strand, counting down.
GGCTTTTGTCTCGTTGGCTTCGTGAAATCGGCTCCTCGGTATATTGTTCACCTCCTCCCCCTTTCGGTGGGGGGAGGGGTTAGATTTTCGTGTGAAAGGTGGGTTGGTAACTGAGTTGCTTGTTCGGGTGTGCCTGAAGAGTGGCCTTGGGTCATTTGTAGGGTCGTCGACTCTCGTCTTCTCTCCATCCCCACTCGGTAGCGCATGAGCGGTAATGTTGGCCATGCTTGTCCTGGGAGGCATATGTGAAAAGATTTACCCTTGCTCTCTGTGTTCTCAGAGTTAGATGAGGTCGCTCTGTGTGGCTGCTTGAGACAACTGGCCAGTCGCCTATGTTTCTCTCGTGCCCCTTGCTCGCTCGTTGGCTCCGTCGATGTTGGCTCTTCGCTATATTTTTCACCTCCTCCCTTTTTGGTGGGTTGGGAGAGGTGTTATTTTGTCTCGTTGGCTTCGTGAAATCGGCTCCTCGCTATATTGTTCACCTCCTCCCCTTTTGGTGGGGGGAGGGGTTGGATTTTCGTGTGAAAGGTGGGTTGGTAACTGAGTTGCTTGTTCGGGTGTGCCTAAAGAGTGGCCTTGGGTCATTTGTAGGGTCGTCGACTCTCGTCTTCTCTCCATCCCCACTCGGTAGCGCATGAGCGGTAATATTGGCCATGCTTGTCCTGGGAGGCATATGTGAAAAGAGTTACCCTTCCGCTCTGTGTTCTCAGAGGTGGACGAGGTCGCTCTGTGTGGCTCCTTGAGACAACTGGCCGGTCGCCTATGTCGCTCTCTTGCCCCTTGCTCGCTCGTTGGCTCCGTCGATGTTGGCTCTTCGCCATATTCTTCACCTCCTCCCTTTTTGGTGGGTTGGAGAGGTGGGCTTTTGTCTCGGTGGCTTCGTGAAATCGGCTCCTCGGTATATTGTTCACCTCCTCCCCCTTTCGGTGGGGGGAGGGGTTGGATTTTCGTGTGAAAGGTGGGTTGGTAACTGAGTTGCTTGTTCGGGTGTGCCTGAAGAGTGGCCTTGGGTCATTTGCAGGGTCGTCGATTCTCGTCTTCTCTCCATCCCCACTCGGTAGCGCATGAGCGGTAATTTTGGCCATGCTCATCCTGGGAGGCATATGTGGAAAGAGCTACCCTTCCGCTCTGTGTTCTCAGAGTTGGATGAGGTCACTCTGTGTGGCTCCTTGAGACAACTGGCCGGTCGCCTATGTCGCTCTCGTGCCCCTTGCTCGCTCGTTGGCTCCGTCGATGTTGGCTCTTCGCTATATTGTTCACCTCCCACCTTTTTGGTGGGTTGGAGAGGTGGGCTTTTGTCTTGTTGGCTTTGTGAAATTGGCTCCTTGCTATATTGTTCACCTCCTCCCCTTTCGGTGGGGGGAGGGGTTGGATTTTCGTGTGAAAGGTGGGTTGGTAATTGAGTAGCTTGTCCGGTGTGCGTGAAGAATGGCCTTGGGTCATTTGTAGGGTGGTCGACATTCGCATTCTCTCCATCCCCACTCGGTAGCACATGAGCGGTAATGTTGTCCATGCTCGTCCTTGGAGGCATATGTGAACAATTCCCCCTTCGCTCCATGTTCTCGGAATTGGATGGGTTTTTGTGTGTGGCTCCTTGAGACGACTATCCTCTTCATTGTTTGGCTCTTTACGGTGCCGGTTTCTTGTGCTTGTACTCTTTCTATGTCAGCACTGTGGGTTGAGATGCATACGTTTAAGAGGAATGCGTAGGGGTTTTTGCTGTAAGCTTCCCCTCTTGCTTGCTTTTTCCGTTGGGCGATGTGAGGAGCGGGGTTCTCCTTGTTGTAAAATTAAGGTCTGGAATTCCTTTCAGAGTGCACGTTGTTTCTCCCTACGTTGGCTTTGATGTCTTGATAGATGTGGTGGCCCATTTGTTTGCTCGAGTGGTCGACTTTTTCCTTGCATCTTGCGTGCATCGTAGGATTATGCGGCTTGGAATGTTGAGACACAAGGTGATGGGCATTTCTTGTTTTGTTGATCGCTCATGCGATTGTGGTCCAACGGGGATGAGGCTTGCTACGTTGATGGCGGGGGATATATCTGGAAGGAGGACTTGAAGGTGGAACGCTTCGACCTCCCTCCTCTGTGTGGAGGTGGCTGCAGGTGAGAAGTTTTCATTGTCCAGTTGGTAAGTCGGTGGGGCAATCTCCCAGGTTGCTTGTATGCAGGGTGTGTGGGGTGCGGGGCTGCCTG
>JAXQQM020067659.1:22500-30000 GCA_034641835.2 Pinus albicaulis | reverse complement strand
ACCCCAGCATGGGGTACTTGGGGGGTCCATGCCGCAGCGTGACAGAAACCGCTGCCCAAGTATGGGGAATTTCGAGTTTCCATGTCACGGCGCGATGGAAACCGCCACCAGGGTCCCGCGGAGCTCGGGGGTTCCCATTTTTTGCGGCACGACGGATACCACCCAATTTCGGGAAACTCGGGGATTTCCACGTCCCGCCACGACAAAAACCGTGGCCTCGGTGCGGGGAGCTCAGGTTTCCATGTCGCGGCATGACGGAGAACCGCCCAAGCCTACGGAACTTTGGGGCTTTTGTTTCGTGGCACGAGGGAAACCGCCTAGTTCTGGGAACCTTGCGGTTTCCATCTCCCGCCCCGACGAAAACCACGCCCCTAGTCAAGGGAACTTGGGTTTCCATGTTGCGGCACGACCGTAATCGCCCAAGTTTACAAAACTCGTGGTTTCCGTCACGCGGCACGGCGAAGAACCGCCCAAGCCTGGCGAACTTGGGGCTCCCATTTCGCGGCGCGACGGAAACCGCTCCCCTGGTCCGTCTCCGGAACTTGGGGTTTCCACGCCTCGTCACGGTGGAAGCCGTCCAAATGCAGGGAAGGTTGGGTTTTGTAAGGCCCCAAGACTTCATGAGGCGCGTTCGTGGTAACGGGCGCGCCCGTCGGGCGTTCGGGCACCGTGCGACGTTACAGGCGAGCCGCCGCACAGTAACCGCACGGGCGCAGGTGTGTGGCGGCGAGCGGCACGGGCGCGTCGCACATAGCTGGCGGTGGCATTGGAAAAAGCGACGTTACAGGCGAAACGTCACAGCATAGCTGGAGTCATAGAACTGACGCACGAGTTGAGCGGCCGACGCTACACGAGTGGGCGAACAGCTGAACGATGGGGGTCGTCTCGCGTCGACCGAGTGACCCACGACACGCACATGATACGTGTATTAATACATCGTGCAGATGACGGAGAATTCATCCAACCAACGATCAAGCAAGCATCTGAGTGCGAGTGCATTGGAGCACCACGAGCTAAGCCAACAGCTCGTTGGTGAAGGAAACACGGCGGCGGTGAACGCAGGGCGAGCGTGGGTCGAGCCAGGTTGTTGACGTGTAGGGTGTGCAGAATTCCTCCGTAGGGCATCCGCACCGCAGGATGGGTCGAGTCGGGCAGCGCGCGGGTCAAGTCATGCGACATACGTGCAGGGCGTGCGGAACTTCTCCGCAGGGCGTCCGCACGATTTGAGCTTCAGTTCAGAGGTCGTTCTGAAGGCATCGTGAGTCGGAATTGAGTGCCGAAAGTTGAAGCAGGTTCGTTTTGATGGGACAGAGCTAACCACATAGTTGGGGGAGCGGATTGGATAGACGGAGAGCTCACAGGGAGGTCTGAAATCATTTGCAGTGCCGACCCAAGTGACACGGCAGCACTTGGGCAGTTTTATCCAGGATATTCCCGAGGTGAATTCTAGTGCTATAAACGATTGTTGTGGGCTAGTTAATGATTGTCAAGCATTGTAAGCTTGGACAAAAAGTGACTTGCCTTGCCAAAGAGCAAAGGGGGTCTTTTGCTGGATTGGAACTTATACTCTATTTCGTATTTATGAAACATGTTATCGGGCAGACCCATTATTAACTGGGAGTTGCCCCTCCCTTGTATGTATGGGCGTACACTGTGGATGTGATGATGATGTTCATGTTTTCCGCACATTGAAAGAACATTTGATTAACTAATTTAACAAGTGTTGCTAAAGGCGCAGTCTACATACTTGAGTATTACGAAAAGGAGAAGTATGGTAGTGCCGCACCCCGTCTATAGCATGGTTGAAAGGTCACCGAAGGTCTAGGGGCGTGACAGGTTTCCTCGCCCCGCCGTGACGACAGTCGCCCAACTGTGCGAAATGTAAGGTTTCCATGTCCCTGCTCAATGGACACCGTCCAATTATACGCCCGCCGCGACGAAAACTGCCCCTGTAAGACCCACGAGCCGAGGACGACGACGGAAGGCATTGGAAGCGTTCGGTGGACATGCGACGAACGACGGAAACCACGACGGAAGGTTAGACGGGCGCGCCGACGGACGAAAACATCGTCCGGCTACTATGCAACGTTATCACGGTGACCGTGCGATGTTTAGGAGCGACGTGCATAAACGCGTCCAAAAATGGCCGTGTGTTGGCTTGGAGGTTTTATAGGCCGGCCGTGGTGGCAAGCCGACGTTAAGGAGGAAATGCCACGTCGTAACCAAGGCTTTATGGGCGTTTACTGGGTCGGCCTCATATGGGTCAGCCCCACCCATGGAAGCAATGTGTGGGCAAAGGCACATACGAAAGGAGGACGTGCGATGGACGATAAAGGAAAGAAAGAAGGACATCAACATCTTGCTGATTCCACCATTGGCAAGCTAATGCTCGAGCCGGAGCGAAGGTCGAGGGTGGAGGGCGAAGCCGCAGCAGGGAAACGGAGTCTGGGTCGAGTCGGGTAAACTGCGATTTCGTGCGTTCTTGCCGTGGTCGAGTTGGGTTCCTCCCGCAGGACCACGTGCGGGTGCGTTGGTCATGGTGGGAGTCGGTTCCTTCGGCCAGGACGCGTGGAGAACGGTGTTCGGGCGGGTGCGTTCGGGGTCGAGTCGGGTTCGTGCAGCGGCAGCGTTCCGGCAGCGGCGAGCAGTGTTTAAAGCGCGAGTTCATTCGAGCGAGGTCGGGTCGGGTCCCGGCAGCGTTCGGCAGTGCGGGCAGCGGCCCCCGTGCGCGCGTGCGAGCGCGTTCGGGGTGTCGAGGCGTACGCGGCCGGGCCCTCGAACCGGAGTCGCATGGAACTTGACATGTTCGAAAAGGGGGTGCAGGGTTCCTTTGGATTTTTTGCACTGTTGGGAAGCTGTTAAGGCTAGACCCAGGTACAAGCACATTTGGCAAGAAGCATAAATGGTTTATGGAGGCTTGGCTGTATAGTTATTGCAGATTGTACATATTTATTGAAGCATAATACTGGGCAGACTTATTAACGGTATTTGCCCCTCCCTTGAATGTATGGGCATTCATGTGGTTTGATATTGATGTTTATTGCTGTTTTATTTCCGCACAGGAGCACTTTGGAAGATTAATTAAACAAGTGTTGAGTTAGGCGTAGTCTACTTATTGAGTATTTGAAAAGAGAAAAATAAGGTAGTGCCGCACCAGTCTATAGAGCGGTTGGGAGACTACCACAGGTATAAGGGCGTGACAGTTGGTATCAGAGCTACATTTTTGTGGCTTTTTTATTATTATTATTGAGCAGGGATACCGTTGCAGCGTTGCAGGTGGTATTGAAGCTTGATGGATCAGTTTGTTTCATTGGAAATGAACTTCAAAGAAATTAAAGAGAAGTCGAAGGAAGTGGAAAAGGAGTTTGATGAGGCGAGTCGGACCAGTGATACATTGTGCAAGAGGAGGACATCTGGCATGAGAAAAGATGAAATGTTTCGACTTATGAAGAAAGTGAGAATTCTCCGAGCAGAAATGGACAAGGTGGAAGAAGAGCGAAGGAAGTTAATTGATAAGCTTCTCAAGCTTAGAGACCTTGGAAATATGAAGCATGGTGGCATGAAGCCCACTGTGGCCAAACCAAAGGATGTTGTAGATGTGATTGAAGTCAAGGAAGAAGCTGATGAAAAAGTTGGACCAGGACCAAGCACATTACAAGCATTGATGGTGGACGATTCTCACAAGGATGTTGCAGATGTGGTAGAAGTCGAGGACGAACTTGATGAACAGGTTGGACCAGGGCCAAGCACATCGCAAGCATCGGTGATGGATGATTCTGGGGAGGATGTTGAGGATGCGGATATGATCGAGGGAGAACTCGTGGAACAAGTTGAACCTGGACCAAGCACATTGCAGGCATTGGGGGATGAACCACATGAAAATTTTGCAGAAGTGACAATGATCGAGGAGGAACTTTATGAGCAGGCGGTACCAGGATCGGAAGCATTGGAGACATTGATGAGGACGGAGGACACTCGCTTAGAGATTCTTCATGAAGACATGGCTCGTGTTTCAATTGAGCATCTGGGAGATGGACCATATGCAGGGATGGGAAAGAAGATGACTTCTTTTCCAATACCATGGAGGACCTTTCCTCGGATGACTATGATGGAACCTTGTACATTGGAGAAGCAAGGGGAGCATTTCGTTTAATTCCGATAACGAACGACACCTCAGCCTGCTAACTAGCTACGCGGAGGTTCCCCTTTGCGGCCAGCTTCTTAGAGGTACTATGGCCGTTTAGGCCATGGAAGTTTGAGGCAATAACAGGTCTGTGATGCCCTTAGATGTTCTGGGCCGCACGCATGCTACACTAATGCAGCCAACAAGTTTTTCTTCCTGGTTCGAGAGCATCGGGAAATCTTCTCAAATTGCATCGTGATGGGGATAGGCCATTGAAAGTATTGGTCTTCAACGAGGAATTCCTAGTAAGCGCATGTCATCAACTCGTGTTGACTACGTCTCTGCCCTTTGTACACACCGCCTGTCGCTCCTACCGATTGAATGATCCGGTGAAGTGTTCGGATTGCGTCGACGACGGTGGTTCGCCGCTGTCGACGTCGTGAGAAGTTCATTGAACCTTATCATTTAGAGGAAGGAGAAGTCGTAACAAGGTTACAGTAGGTGAACCTGCGGTAGGATCATTGATAGCAGGGTTTTTTTTTTTTCGTTTGGGTTGTGTGTGGGTTTCGATTGTATGTAATCTAGGAACGTGTGGTGTGTCTCTAGGTGAGCGGGTTTGATGCTTTGTCGGGGTGGTGCCTCTTTCGAAAGAGACTCGCAACATTTTTAGTTGCCTATCTTGAGTTCACGCTTGTTGTTTCGTGTACTTGCAAGCGATGCTTGTGCTTGTCCCATCCTTTGTTATTATTTCCCCTAATGTGTTTTTTGTATGGGGTTCGGAAGCTCGTTGCTCGGGAGCCCCCTCTCCAACGGTCCATTCGGCGGGGCATGGTTGCTGCAGTCGAGGTGCTTGGGAAACACAATGGAAAAATTCAGACTCATTCGTAGCGGCGGTGCTCGGTCCTTTGTTCATTGGAAGATGGGGGCCTCCATAGTTAGTTCTCTCCAAAAGGCGGCGGCGGTGGTTTATGTGTTTGCTTGGGCGAGCCTTTTTGTTGGTGGTTGGGTCAAGGGAGTGGTTGCGCGTGCGCTTCCTACCTCAACCCTTTCACGAGGGGAAAATGTTGGGTTGGGGTCAAATATGGGATGGATGAAGCGCGGAGAAATTCGTTGGGCTGGCCACCCTAGTCCTCTCGATTGTTCCTTGACATGCCCTCGCAGAAGGGTTGGGTCTAGGTAATGAAATAGCCCTCCCTTGGTTCGAGCTCCATCAAAATTGCAAGTTTCCTCGTCAATGGGCATGAGGTGGCATTCTTTTCTCGTCCCCCTTTGGTGTTGAGAGAATTCCTCGTCCTTTCTTGAGCCACTCCCCCCTTCCAAGGAAAAGTAGGAAGCAGGTTATGTCATAGGCCTCACCATTTGGATTGTGGGTTTTTCTGCGCGACTTGGTCATTTCTTGGATGTGTCGATTGTTGCAAAAGCGTTGTGGTGTGCGCTTTGGGGGCTTCCCTCTTTTTAGGGTGTGACGTTGCACCACCGGCGTATTTGTGGCCCTGGGCTTTATCCAGCATTGAGTGTCAGCCTGCAATAACTCCTCTTTGGAGTTTCGGTTGTTTGGGCCCCCTCGAATTTTTGGCTGGAAAGGTTGTCGGGTGCCCTGTACACGGAGGGGTGCAATAGCGGGGTGGGTTTGCTATTAGTGCATTTTTTGTCTGACGCCTTGTGTGGGTTGGGGGAGTGGTTACCTCCTCGGTAGTAACGTGCTCCCGAGCACTTGTCTCGTCGAGCCCTCGGCTTTTCTAGCCCTCGGCTTGTCTAGTATGTGGAAGGGTGCGAAAACGTACAGGATGCTTTGATTGGGTGCCTTGTTTTCCTTATTTTTAGGTTAAGCCAACTCCCCTCGCGCGATGGTGGCCCTCTTTTTCTAGCTAGGATGTGAAATTTGGCCCCCCTTTCTCTCAAATTGGATTTTTGTAGCGAGTGTTATGGTGGGTAATGCTTTGTTTTTCTTTCTTTCCTGTCGTCGTTTGCTTCCCCCCTTCCGGTCCCCAGCTTTATGGAGAAAAGCGAGAATTGTTGTGGGTCGGTGTCGGAGAAGGATGAAAAGCAGTGCAAACTCCCGGGTTGGCCACCCTAGTCCTTCTCGGTCGTCGTTCCTTGCAGTTCCCCCCTTTTTTGCTAAGGCACAGGGCTTGGAAAATCTTGTGCTGCTGTGTTTGAGCCTCCCCTTGTGATTCGTTTTGTTCCCCCTAGCTTTACGGAGAAAAGGTGGGATTGCCGTGGATTTTGACGTTTTCGGAAGGATGAAAAAGCAGTGCGAGTTCCTGCTGGGGTGGCCGCCTAGTCCTTCTCGGTCGTCGATCTGTGCAGTTCCCGCCTTTTTGCGAGGGCACGGGGCCTTGAAAGCCTGTTTTGTGTTTGAGCCTCGGCCATGTTTTGGTTCTCTTTTTTCTTTTCTCTTTTTGGGTTACTTTTTTCTCTTCCTCCTTTCGGCCCCTAGCTTTACGGAGAAAAGGGTGAATCGTTGAGGATTGGCACTCGCGAAGGATGAAAGGTAGTGCGAGCTCCTGGGTTGGCCACCCTAGTCCTTCCCGATTGTCGTTCCTTGCGATTCCCCCCCTTTTGCGAGGGCGCAGGGCTCGCGAAGTGTTTGTTATTTGTTTGGGCCTCCTCCTTTGAGTGGGTGGACAATTTTGTTTCTCTTTCATTCATGTGTTTTTCTTACTTTCCTCGTTCCGACCCCCGTCTTTACGGAGAAAAAAGGGGGAGTTGTAGTGGGCTTGATGTTCGTGAAGGACGAAAAGAAGTGCGAGTTTTCAGGGTGGCCACCCTAGTCCTTCTCGGTCATCGTTCTTTACAATTCTACCCCTTTTGAAAGGCATGTGGTTTGGAAAGCAACTCTTCTTGCTTGTTCGAGCCCCTTCCCTTTGGTGAGTGGGTGTTATGGAGTGCGGTTGTCTTGAGGGGGAAGGGGGCTTGTTGCGACGCATTGTACGTTGGGTTGGCTTTTAGCCATTTCTCGTGGGGGTGCGATATTTTGGTAACACATGGAAACGACTCTCGGCAACGGATATCTCGGCTCTTGTTACGATGAAGAACGTAGCGAAATGCGATACTTAGTGTGAATTGCAGAATCCCGTGAATCATTGAGTTTTTGAACGCAATTTGCGCTCGAGGCTTCGGCCGAGGGCACGTCTGTCTGGGCGTCGCATCCCAATCAAACGCGCTCCTTGCAATATGGTAGGGAGTAGTGGAGGTGGTCTTCCGTGCCCAATGCGGTGCGGTTGGCTGAAATGTGGCAGGCGATGTTTCGTGGCCTGCGTCGGCAAGCGGTGATCTTGTCCCCTTGGTTGGGTAGTCGGCGTTAGCCGATGCGGGCTCTCTGTGGCATCCTTGGAACTTGCTTTGCTCTCTCTTGTCCTCCCATTGGGTAGGGC
>JAXQQM020067659.1:0-17500 GCA_034641835.2 Pinus albicaulis | reverse complement strand
CCAACCAATGATCAAGCAAGCATCTGAGTGCGAGCGCATTGGAGCACCACGAGCTAAGCCAACAGCTCGTTGGTGAAGGAAACACGGCGGCGGTGAACGTAGGGCGAGCGCTGGTCGAGCCAGGTTGTTGACGTACAAGGCGTACGGAATTCCTTCACAAGGCATCCGCACCGCAGGACGGGTCGAGTCGGGCAGCGTGCGGGTCAATTCATGCGACATACGTGCAGGGCGTGTGGAACTTCTCCGCAGGGCGTCCGCACGATCCGAGCTTCAGTTCAGAGGTCGTTCTGAAGGCATCGTGAGTCGGAATTGAGTGCCGAAAGTTGAAGCAAGTGCATTTTTATGGGACGGAGCTAACCACATAGCTGGGGGAGCGGATTGGATAGACGGAGAGCTCGCGGGGAGGTCTGAAATCATTTTCAGTGCCGACCCGAGTGACACGGCAACACTTGGGAAGCTTTATGCAGGATATTCCCGAGGTGAATTCTAGTGCTGTAAACGATTGTTGTGGGCTAGTTAATGATTTTCAAGCATTGTAAGCTTGGAAAAAAAGTGTCTTGCCTTGCCAAAGAGCAAAGGGGGTCTTTTGCTGGATTGGAACTTATACTCTATTTCGTATTTATGAAACATATTATCGGGCAGACCCATTATTAACTGGGAGTTGCCCCTCCCTTGTATGTATGGGCGTACCTTGTGGATGTGATGATGATGTTCATGTTTTCCGCACATTGAAAGAACATTTGATTAACTAATTTAACAAGTGTTGCTAAAGGCGCGGTCTACATACTTGAGTATTTACGAAATGCGGTAGTGCGCACCCGCGTCTATAGCACGGTTGAAAGGTCACCGAAGGTCTAGGGGCGACGGAGTTTCCTCGCTTGTTGTATGGGACTGCTCGGCAATACATGCGAAAATATGTGAGTTTCCATGTCCTTTGCTCAATGGACACGTCCAATTATACGCCGCCGCGACGGAAACCGCCCCTGTAAGACCCACGAGCCGAGGAAGACGACGGAAGGCGTTGGAAGCGTTCGGTGGACAGGCGGCGAACGACGAAAACCACGACGGAAGGTTAGACGGGCGCGCCGACGGACGAAAACATCGTTCGGCTACTATGCAACGTTATCATGGTGACCGTGCGACGTTTAGGAGCGACGTGCATAAACGCGTCCAAAAATGGCCGTGTGTTGGCTTGGAGTTTTTATAGGCCGGCCGTGGTGGCAAGCCGACGTTAAGGAGGAAATGCCACGTCGGATGACTATGATGGAACCTTGTACATTGGAGAAGCGAGGGGAGCATTTCTTGTTGTAGGCCTTGATAGGGAAATTTGTGACCTCGCTCTAGTAGGTTCAAATTCCCGTGACAAGGGTGGAACTTGATGATCTCTGTGATAGATACGGGTCATGCTTAGCCACATGGAAACTGGCTAGGTGCCCGGCATGACTCATGGACTGCGTTGGTGGTAGGGCACATTGTCTGGGTAGACTTCTTCATGGCCTACAACCAAGAAGGAACTCTTGGTGCACCTTTAGCGGGGGAGAAGCCTTGGAGGAAGTACCCATGATGATGATGGTAGAAGTGACCGAGGGCACTTAGCCTGTACACTATACACATGATGGTGACTGGGGTTGAGGCGAGTCTGCTCTTGATGGACACATGGGAAACCAAAGTCATGTACATTGACACGAGGGCATGGCAGGACATTATGTGGAGACATTATGCAGGTGCACTTACTGGGTGCCCACTTATGAGCATCATGGAGGAGTGTCAAGAAGGAATATGCTGAGCATGATCGATTGTTGGTGCTACATGGAGATATTTTATAGATGGGCTGATGGACGTTGTTCACTTTGAGCAACAAGACATTGGTTGGATGAGAAGCCTACGAGCACATTCATATGACTTGTAGGGTGAGAACAACTTGTGGTGGCACTCGTGGGCAATACAATTATGCTTGCCAACGCTTTGGATAGGATGATGCGTGAAAGTTCATGATGGAGTTTCATTCATTGGAGGCTTCATACTACAATGATCTTGCAGTATCTGGTTCACTGAGGAACTGAGATCGAGACTGGTCTTGATTTTGATGCACTATGGGATGCATACCTTCGAGCAGGGAAACGCGTTCGGTCGGGTCGGGTCGCGTGAGGGCACCCAAGGAAACGCATTCGGGTCGGGTCGTGTGAGGGCGGCCGTATAAAAAATGCTAAGTTGTGACCGCCCGCGTGCCTTGTGCACGTTCGCGCGGCCAGTTTCCGATTTGCTCCCTTGTGCCTTCGTTCGGGCGGGTCGGGTCGGGTCGTGGCGTGCGAGGGGGGGCCGTATAAAAAATGCTAAGTTGTGACTGCTCGTGTGCCTTGTGCATTTGCTTGGGCGCCTCTGCACGACCCGTTTTCCGTTTGCTCGTTCGGGCGGGTCGGGTCGAGCCCTGTGAGGGTGCCCAAGGAAACGTGTTCGGGTCGGGTCGTGTGAGGGAGGCCGTATAAAAAATGCTAAGTTGTGACCGCCCCTGTGCCTTGTGCACGTTCGTGCGACCCGATTGCCGTTTGCTCCTTTGTGCCCTCGTTAGGGCGGGTCGGGTCGTGCCGTGTGAGGGCGCCCAAGGAAACGCGTTCGGGTCGGGTCGTGTGAGGGAGGCCGTATCGAAAATGCTAAGTTGTGACCGCCCGTGTGCCTAGTTGTCATGCCCCTATACCTTCGGTGTCTTTCAACCACGCTATAGACGGGTGCGGCACTACCGTACTTTTTTCTTTTTCCAAATACTCAAGTATATAGACTACGCCCTTAGCAACACTTGTTAGTTATTAACCAAAGGTTCTCTCGATATGCGGAAATAAACATAAACATCATTATCAATCCACAAGTATGCTCATACATACAAGGGAGGGGCAATTCCCTGTTAATAATGATAAATATGAAATAATAAGTTCCAATCCAGCAGAAGCCACTTCTGCTCCTTGGCAAGGCAAGTTAGCCTTGTGACCAAGCCCTAAGGCTTGTCAACCATCAAACTAGCCTACAGCAATCATTTACAATCATCAGAATTCACCTTGGGAATATCCTGCACAAAACTGCCCAAGTGCTGCCGGGTCACTCAAATCGGCACTACAAATCAGTTTAGACCATCCCTCGAGCTCCCTGTGTGTCCAATCCGCTTCCCAACTATACGGTTAGATGCGGCCCGTCAATACCCACATTCTGCAATTTACAGCACCCAATTCCGACTCCGGACGCTCCCAGAATGGCCTCCGCATTGTAGTGCAGTTCGTGCAGAGGCGCCCAGTCTTGGGTCACCCGACTCGCCCAGCCAAACGCGTTCGGGTCGGGTCGGGCGCGTTAGGTGAGGGCGCCCGGCCAAAGGCGTTCGGGTCAGGTCGTTTGGGCCAAGGGCGCCCGTATCAGATTTGCTAAGTTGTGACCGCCCGGGTGCCTTGTGCACGTCCGAGCGACCCGTTTGCCGTTTGCTCCCATGTGCGTCCATTCGGTCGGGCGGGTCGTGTGGCACCGGGTGAGGGCGTCCGTCCGGTCGTGCCGTTTGGCCTGACCACGCCCATGTCATATTTGCCAGTTGTGACCGCCCGGTGCCTTGTGCACGTCCGGGGGCGCCTCGTTTCTCCGTTTGGTCCCATGTAAACGCGTTCGGCCTGGTCGGGTCGCGTGAGTAGTGCGGGTGAGGGCGTCCGTCTGGGTCGGGCCGTTTGGTCGTGGCGGTGAGGGTGTCCGTTCGGCCGTTTGGCCCAAGGGTGTCCGTTCGGGTCGGTCGTTTTGGTCGGCCGTGAGGGCGTTCGTTCGGGTCGGTCGGGTCGTTTGGTCGTGCCGGGTGAGGGCGTCCGTTCGGTCGGTCGGGTCGTTTGGGCCGAGGGCATCCGGTTCGGGCGGTCGGGTCGGTGGGCGTGCCGGTGAGGGCGTCCGTTCGTGTCGGCCTGGGGCCATTTCGCGGAGGGCGTCCGTTCGGGTCGGTCGGCCGGGTGGGCGGCGGAGGCTGTCCGTTCGGGTCGGGTCGGTCGGGCGCCGTGTCGTGAGCGGTGAGGGCGTCCGTTCGGTCGGGTCTGGTCGTTTGGCCCGAGGGCGCCCGTCGTGGACGTGCCGGTGAGGGCGTCCGGCTCGGTCGGGTCTGCCTGGGTCAATCTACCCGATGGGGTCCGTTCGGGTGGGCGTGCCGGGCGAGGGCATCCGTTCGGGTCGGGTCGGGTCATTTGGCCCGAGGGCGCCCGTGTCAGATTTGCTAAGTTGTGACCGCCCGGGTGCCTTGTGCACGTCCGGGCGGCCCGTTTGCCGTTTGCTCCCATGCGCGTCCGTTTGGTCGGGCGCGCCGGGTGAGGGCGTCCGTTCGGGTCGGGTCGTTCGGTCGTGCCGGGTGAGGGCGTCTGTTCGGGTCGGGTCGGGTCGTTTGGCCCGAGGGCGCTCGTGTCAGATTTGCTAAGTCGTGACCTCCCGGGTGCCTTGTGCACGTCCGGGCGGCCCGTTTACCGTTTACTCCCATGTGCGTCCGTTTGGTCGGGTCGTTCGGTCGTGCCGGGTGAGGGCGTCCATTCGGGTCGGGTCGTTCGGTCGTGCCGGGTGAGGGCGTCCATTCGGGTCGGGTCGTTCGGTCGTGCCGGGTGAGGGCGTCCGTTCGGTCGTGCCGGGTGAGGGCGTCCGTTCGGGTCGAGTCGTTCGGTCGTGCCGGGCGATTGCGTCTGTTCGGATCGGGTCGTTTGGTCGTGCGGCACGATGGCATCCGTTCGGGTGGGCGTGCCGGGCGAGGGTGTCCGTTCGGGTCGGGTCGGGTCGTTTGGCCCGAGGGCGCCCGTTTCAAATTTTCTAAGTTGTGACCGCCCGGGCGGCCCGTTTGCCGTTTTCTCCCATGTGCGTCCGTTCGGGTCGGGTCGTTTGGTCATGCCGGGTGAGGGCATCCGTTCAGGTCGGGTCGTTCGGTCGTGCCGGGTGAGGGTGTCCGTTCAGGTCGGGTCGTTTGGTCATGCGGCACGATGGCATCCGTTCGAATTGGCGAAGTCTTGAGACGAGAGCGTCAGTTCGGGTCGGGTGGTCGTTTAGCCAGGAAGAGCGCCGATCGAATTTGCTAAGTTACTAAGTCGTGCTTGCCAGGGTGCCTTGTGCACGTCCGGGCGGCTTGTTCACCGTTTGCTCCCATGCGTCCCAGTTCGGGTCAGATGGGCCAGGTCGTGCGGAGTGAGGGCGTCCGTTCGATGTCGGGTCGTTTGGTCGTGCGGCACGATGGGGTCGTTCAGTGGGCGTGCGGGTGAGGGCATGCGTTCGGGTGGATCGGGTCATTTGGCCCGGCGCCCGTGTCAGATTTGCTAAGTTGTGACCGCCCAGGTGCCTTGTGCACGTCCGGGCGGCCCGTTTGCCGTTTGCTCCCATGTGCGTCCGTTCGGGTCGGGTCGTTTGGTCGTGCCGGGTGAAGGCGTCCGTTCGGGTTGGGTCGTTCAATCGTGCCAGGTGAGGGCGTCCGTTCATGTCGTGTCGTTTGGTCGTGTGGCACGATGGTGACCGTTCGAGTGGGCGTGCTGGGCGAGGGCGTCCGTTCGGGTCGGGTCGGGTCGTTTGGCCCAAGGGCGCCCGTGTCAGATTTGCTAAGTTGTGACCGCCCGGGTGCCTTGTGCACGTCCGGGCGGCCCGTTTTTCGTTTGCTCCCATGTGTGTTCATTTGGTCCGGCGTGCCGTATCGCGCCGGGTGAGGGCGTCCGTTCGTGTGGGCGTGCCGGGTGAGGTTGTCCGTTCGGTCGTGCCGGGTGAGGGCGTCCGTTCGTGTCGTGTCGTTTGGTCGTGCGGCACGATGGCGACCGTTTGGGTGGGCGTGCCAGGCAAGGGCGTCCATTTGGGTCGGGTCGGGTCGTTTGGCTCGAGGGCGCCCGTGTCAGATTTGCTAAGTTGTGACCACCCGGGTGGCTTGTGCACGTCCGGGCGGCCCGTTTGCCGTTTGCTCCCATGTGCGACATGTGCGGCTTGGATTTGGGTGGCTTCGTCGTGTCGTCTTTGGGTGAGGGCATCCATTCGGAGTGATCGTGCGGGAGAAGCGTCTACCCTGTTCCTCTGGGTGGCTAGGGGCGCCGTGTCACTCCTGCTAAGTTGTGACCGCCGGGTGCCTTGTGCACGAGTGCGGGCGACAGTTCTTGGATTTGCTCCTATGTGCGTCGTTCGAGATTGGGCGCGTGTCGTGCGGTGAGGGGCGTCCAGTTAGTCGGAGTCGTTTGGTTGTCTTGGAGTGAGTTCGTGGCGGGTTCGGGTCGGGTGGTTTGGCCCGAGGGCGCCCGTGTCAGATTTGCTAAGTTGTGACCGCCCGGGTGCCTTGTGCACGTCCGGGCGGCCCGTTTACCGTTTTCTCCCATGTGCGGCCGTTTGGTCATGCGCGCTGCCGAGGGCGCCCGTGTCAGATTTGCTAAGTTGTGACCGCCCGGGTGCCTTGTGCACGTCCGGGCGGCCCGTTTGCCGTTTGCTCCCATGTGCGTCCGTTTGGTCGGGCGCGACGGGTGAGGGCGTCCGTTCGGGTCGGGTCGTTCGGTCGTGGCGGGTGAGGGTGTCTGTTCGAGTCGGGTCGGGTCATTTGGCCCGAGGGCGCGCGTGTCAGATTTGCTAAGTCATGACCACCCGGGTGCCTTGTGCACGTCCGGGCGGCCCGTTTTCCGTTTGCTCCCATGTGCGTCTGTTTGGTCGGGTCGTTCGGTCGTGCCGAGCGAGGGCGTCTGTTCGGGTCGGGTCGTTCGGTCGTGCCGGGTGACGGCGTCCGTTCGGGTCGGGTCGTTCGGTCGTGCCGGGTGAGGGCGTCCGTTCGGTCGCGCCGGGTGAGGGCATCCGTTTGGGTCGGGTCGTTCGGTTGTGCCGGGCGAGGGCGTCCGTTCGGGTCTATTCGTTTGGTCGTGCGGCGCGATGGCGTCCATTCGGGTGGGCGTGCCGGGCGAGGGCGTCCGTTCGGGTCGGGTCGGGTCGTTTGGCCCGAGGGCGCCCATGTCAAATTTGCTAAGTTGTGACCGCCCGGGTGCCTTGTGCACGTCCGGGCGGCGCGTTTGTTGTTTGGTCCCATGTGCGTCCGTTCGGGTCGGGTCGTTTGGTCATGCCGGGTGAGGGCGTCCGTTCGGGTTGGGTCGTTCGGTCGTGCTGGGTGAGGTCGTCCATTCGGGTCGGGTCGTTTGGTCGTGCGGCACGATGGCGTCCGTTCGGGTGGGCGTGCCGGGCGAGGGCATCCGTTCGAGTCGGGTCGGGTCGTTTGGCCCGAGCGCGCCCGTGTCAGATTTGCTAAGTTGTGACCGCCGAGTGCACTGCACCGTCAGAACCAATGTCGTTGATCGATCCATCAGATTCGGAGTCGAATGAATTCGATGCGTCTGGGTGGGCGTCCGTTCGGGTTGGGTCGTTCGGTCATGCCGGGTGAGGGCGTCCGTTCGGGTCGGGTCGTTCGGTCGTGCGGCACGATGGCGTCCGTTCGAGTCGCGTGCGCCGACGAAGCGTCCGTTCGGGTCGGAGTCGGGTCGTTTGGCCGAGGGCGCCGTGTCGGTTACTCGGTTGCGGCATGGAGTGCCTTGTACATCAGGGCCGTTCTTTGTTGCTCCCATGTGCGTCCATTCGGGTCGGGTCGTTTGGTCGTGCCGGGTGAGGGCGTCTGTTCGGGTCGGGTCGTTCGGTCGTTCCGGGTGAGGGCGTCCGTTCGTGTCGTGTCATTTGGTCGTGCGGCACGATGGTGACCGTTCGGGTGGGCGTGCCAGGCGAGGGCGTCCGTTCGGGTCGGGTCGAGTCGTTTGGGCCGAGGGCACCCGTGTCAGATTTGCTAAGTTGTGACCGCCCGGGTGCCATGTGCACGTCCGGGCGGCCCGTTTTCCGTTTGCTCCCATGTGCGTTCGTTTGGTCGGGCGTGCCGTGTCGCGCTGGGTGAGGGCGTCCGTTCGTGTCGTGTCGTTTGGTCGTGCGGCACGATGGCAACCGTTCGAGTGGGCATGCCGGGCGAGGGCGTCCGTTCGGGTCGAGTCGGGTCGTTTGTCCCGAGGGCGCCCGTGTCAAATTTGCTAAGTTGTGACCGCCCGGGTGCCTTGTGCACGTCCGGGCGGCCCGTTTTCCGTTTGATCCCATGTGCGACTATTTGGGTGGGCGCGTCGTGTCCTGCCGGGTGAGGGCGTCTGTTCGGGTGGTCGTGCCGGGTGAGGGCGTCCGTTCGGGTCGGGTGGTATGGCCCGAGGGCGCCCGTGTCAGATTTGCTAAGTTGTGACCGCCCGGGTGCCTTGTGCACGTCCGGGCGGCCCATTTGCCATTTGCTCCCATGTGCGACCGTTTGGGTGGGTGCGTCGTGTCGTGCCGGGTGAGGGCGTCCGTTCGGGTGGTCGTTCCGGGTGAGGGCGTCCGTTCGGGTCGGGTGGTTTTGCCCGAGGGCGCCCATGTTAGATTTGCTAAGTTGTGACCGCCCGGGTGCCTTGTGCACGTTCGGGCGGCCCGTTTGCCGTTTGCTCCCATGTGCGTCCGTTCGGGTGGGCGCGTCGTGTCGTGCCCGTTGAGGGCGTCCGTTCGGGTCGGGTCATTTGGTCGTGCCGGGTGAGGTCGTCCGTTCAGGTCGGGTGGTTCGGCTCGAGGGCGCCCGTGTCAGATTTGCTAAGTTGTGACCGCCCGGGTGCCTTGTGCACGTCCGAGCGGCCCGTTTCCCGTTTGCTCCCATGTGCCTCCGTTTGGTCGTGCGCGCCGTGTCCTGCCGGGTGAGGGCGTCCGTTCCGGTCGGGTCGTTTGGCCCAAGGGCACCCGTGTCAGATTTGCTAAGTTGTGACCGCCTGGGTGCTTTGTGCCCGTCCGGGCAGCCCGTTTGCTGTTCGCTCCCATGTGCGTCCGTTCGGGTGGGCGCGCCGTGTCGTGCCGAGTGAGGGCGTCCGTTCGGGTGGGCGCGCCGTGTCATGCCGGGTGAGGGCGTCCGTTCGGGCGGGCGTGCCAGGTGAGGTCGTCCGTTCGGGTGGGGTCGTTTGGCCCGAGGGCGCCCATGTCAGATTTTCTAAGTTATCACCGCCCGGGTGCCTTGTGCACGTCCGGGCGGCCCGTTTGCCGTTTGCTCCCATGTGCGTCCTTTCGGGTGGGCATGCCGTGTCGTGCGGGGTGAGGGCGTCTGTTCGGGTCGGGTCATTTGGGCCGAGGGCACCCGTGTCAGATTTGCTAAGTTGTGACTGTCCGGGTGCCTTGTACACGTCCGGGCGGTCCATTTGTCATTTGCTCCCATGAGCGTCCGTTCGGGTCGGGCGTGCCGTGTCGCGCCGGGTGATGGCGTTCGTTCGGGTGGGCGTGCCGGGTGAGGGCGTCCGTTTGGGTCGGGTCGTTTGGCCCGAGGGCGTCCGTGTCAGATTTGGTAAGTTGTGACCGCTCAGGTGCCTTGTGCACGTCCGGGTGGCTCGTTTGCCATTTTCTCCCATGTGCGTCCGTTCGGGTGGGCGCGCCGTGTCACCTCAGGTGAGGGCATTCGTTCGGGTCGGGTCGTTTGGTCGTGCCGAGTGAGGTTGTCCGTTCGGGTCGGGTCGTTTGGCCCGAGGACACCCGTGCCATATTTGCTAAGCTGCGACCGCCCGGGTGCCTTGTGCACGTCCGGGCGGCCCGTTTGTTGTTTTCTCCCATGTGCGTCCGTTTGGGGGGGCGCTTCGTGTCGCCCCGGGTGAGGGCGCACGGACGGGGGCCTTCGGGTCGCCCTGTTTTGTCCGAGGGTGCGCTTATCAGATTTTTCTTTTCATGTGAAAGGTGGGTTGGTAATTGAGTTGTTTTGCTCGGTTGTGCCTGAAGAATGGCCTTGGGTCATTTGTAGGGTCGTCGACTTTCTTCTCTCCATCACCACTCGGTAGCATATGAGCGGTAATGTTGGCCATGCTTGTCCTTGGAGGCCTGTTTGAACAATCTCTCCCGTCCACTCTGTTTTCTAGCATTTGGATGGGGTTGTTGTGTGTGGCTCTTTGAGATGACTGGCTGCCTGTTGGCGTTGTTGAAATCGGCGCTCCGGTAACTCTCTCTCGTGCCCCTTGGTCGCACGTTTGCTCTGTTGAAATCGGCGTTTTGATATGTCGCTCGTTGGCTTTGTCGATGTCGGCTCTTCTCTATATTGTTCTTCTCCTCCCGTTTTGCTTGCTTGTGGGGGGAGGGGTTGGATTTTCGTGAGAAAGGTGGGTTGGTAACTGAGTTGTTTGTTCGGGTGTGCCTGAAGAGTGGCCTTGGGTCATTTGTAGGGTCGTCGACTCTCATCTTCTCTCCATCCCCACTCGGTAGCGCATGAGCGGTAATGTTGGCCATGCTTGTCCTGGGAGGCATATGTGAAAAGAGTTACCCTTTTTCTCTGTGTTCTCAGAGTTGGATGAGGTCGCTCTGTGTGGCTCCTTGAGACAACTGGCCGGTCGCCTATGTTGCTCTCGTGCCCCTTGCTCCCTCGTTGGCTCCGTCGATGTTGGCTCTTCGCTATAATGTTCACCTCCTCCCTTTTTGGTGGGTTGGAGAGGTGTGCTTTTGTCTCGTTGGCTTCGTGAAATCGGCTCCTCGTTATATTGTTCACCTCCTCCCCTTTCGGTGGGGGGAGGGGTTGGAGTTTCGTGTGAAAGTTGGGTTGGTAACTGAGTTGCTTGTTCGGGTGTGCCTGAAGAGTGGCCTTGGGTCATTTGTAGGGTCGTCGACTCTCGTCTTCTCTCCATCCCCACTCGGTAGCGCATGAGCGGTAATGTTGGCCATGCTTGTCCTGGGAGGAATATGTGAAAAGAGTTACCCTTCCGCTCTGTGTTCTCAGAGTTGGACGAGGTCGCTCTGTGTGGCTCCTTGAGACAACTGGCCGGTCGCCTATGTCGCTCTCGTGCCCCTTGCTCGCTCGTTGGCTCCGTCGTTGTTGGCTCTTCGCCATATTCTTCACCTCCTCCCTTTTTGGTGGGTTGGAGAGGTGGGCTTTTGTCTCGTTGGCTTCGTGAAATCGGCTCCTCGGTATATTGTTCACCTCCTCCCCCTTTCGGTGGGGGGAGGGGTTGGTTTTTCGTGTGAAAGGTGGGTTGGTAACTGAGTTGCTTGTTCGGGTGTGCCTGAAGAGTGGCCTTGGGTCATTTGTAGGGTCGTCGACTCTCGTCTTCTCTCCATCCCCACTCTGTAGCGCATGAGCGGTAATGTTGGCCATGCTTGTCCTGGGAGGCATATGTGGAAAGAGTTACCCTTCTACTCTGTGTTCTCAGAGTTGGATGAGGTCTCTCTGTTTGGCTCCTTGAGACAACTGGCCGGTCACCTATGTCGCTCTCGTGCCCCTTGTTCGCTCGTTGGCTTCGTCGATGTTGGCTCTTCGCCATATTGTTCACCTCCTCCCTTTTTGGTGGGTTGGAGAGGTGGGCTTTTGTCTCATTGGCTTCGTGAAATCGGCTCCTCGGTGTATTGTTCACCTCCTCCCCTTTTGGTGGGGGGAGGGGTTGGATTTTCGTGTGAAAGGTGGGTTGGTAACTGAGTTGCTTGTTCGGGTGTGCCTGAAGAGTGGCCTTGGGTCATTTGTAGGGTCGTCGACTCTCGTCTTCTCTCCATCCCCACTCGGTAGCGCATGAGCGGTAATGTTGGCCCTGCTTGTCCTGGGAGGCATATGTGAAAAGGTTACCCTTCCGCTCTGTGTTCTCAGAGTTGGACGAGGTCGCTCTGTGTGGCTCCTTGAGACAACTGGCCGGTCGCCTATGTCGCTCTCGTGCCCCTTGCTCGCTCGTTGGCTCCGTCGATGTTGGCTCTTCGCCATATTGTTCACCTCCTCCCTTTTTGGTGGGTTAGAGAGGTGGGCTTTTGTCTCGTTGGCTTCGTGAAATCGGCTCCTCGGTATATTGTTCACCTCCTCCCCTTTTGGTGGGGGAAGGGGTTGGATTTTCCTGTGAAAGGTGGGTTGGTAAATGAGTTGCTTGTTCGGGTGTGCCTGAAGAGTGGCCTTGGGTCATTTGTAGGGTCGTCGACTCTCGTCTTCTCTCCATCCCCACTCGGTAGCGCATGAGCGGTAATGTTAGCCATGCTTGTCCTGGGAGGCATATGTGAAAAGAGTTACCCTTCCGCTCTGTGTTCTCAGAGTTGGACGAGGTCGCTCTGTGTGGCTCCTTGAGACAACTGGCCGGTCGCCTATGTCGCTCTCGTGCCCCTTGCTCGCTCGTTGGCTCCATCGATGTTGGCTCTTCGCCATATTGTTCACCTCCTCCCTTTTTGGTGGGTTGGAGAGGTGGGCTTTTGTCTCGTTGGCTTCGTGAAATCGGCTCCTCGGTATATTGTTCACCCCCTCCCCTTTCGGTGGGGGGAGGGGTTGGATTTTCGTGTGAAAGGTGGGTTGGTAACTGAGTTGCTTGTTCGGGTGTGCCTGAAGAGTGGCCTTGGGTCATTTGTAGGGTCGTCGACTCTTGTCTTCTCTCCATCCCCACTCGGTAGCGCATGAGCGGTAATGTTGGCCATGCTTGTCCTGGGAGGCATATGTTAAAAGAGTTACCCTTGCGCTCTGTGTTCTCAGAGGTGGACGAGGTCGCTCTGTGTGGCTCCTTGAGACAACTGGCCGGTCGCCTATGTCGCTCTCGTGCCCCTTGCTCGCTCGTTGGCTCGGTCGATGTTGGCTCTTCGCCATATTGTTCACCTCCTCCCTTTTTGGTGGGTTGGAGAGGTGGGCTTTTGTCTCGTTGGCTTCGTGAAATCGGCCCCTCGGTATATTGTTCACCTCCTCCCCTTTCGGTGGGGGGAGGGGTTGGATTTTCGTGTGAAAGGTGGGTTGGTAACTGAGTTGCTTGTTCGGGTGTGCCTGAAGAGTGGCCTTGGGTCATTTGTAGGGTCGTCGACTCTCTTCTTCTCTCCATCCCCACTCGGTAGCGCATGAGCGGTAATGTTGGCCATGCTTGTCCTAGGAGGCTTATGTGAAAAGAGTTACCCTTCCGCTCTGTGTTCTCAGAGGTGGATGAGGTCGCTCTGTGTGGCTCCTTGAGACAACTGGCCGGTCGCCTATGTCGCTCTCCTGCCCCTTGCTCGCTCGTTGGCTCCGTCGATGTTGGCTCTTCGCTATATTGTTCACCTCTTCCCTTTTTGGTGGGTTGGAGAGGTGGGCTTTTGTCTCGTTGGCTTCATGAAATCGGCTCCTCGGTATATTGTTCACCTCCTCCCCTTTGGGTGGGGGGAGGGGTTGGATTTTCGTGTGAAAGGTGGGTTGGTAAATGAGTTGCTTGTTCGGGTGTGCCTGAAGAGTGGCCTTGCGTCATTTGTAGGTTCGTCGATTCTCGTCTTCTCTCCATCCCCACTCGGTAGCGCATGAGTGGTAATGTTGGCCATGCTTGTCCTGGGAGGCATATGTGAAAAGAGTTACCCTTCCGCTCTGTGTGGCTCCTTGAGACAACTAGCCGGTCGCCTATGTCGCTCTCATGCCCCTTGCTCGCTTGTTGGCTCCGTCGATGTTGGCTCTTCGCTATATTGTTCACCTCCTCCCTTTTTGGTGGGTTGGTGAGGTGGGATTTTGTCTCGTTGGCTTCGTGAAATCGGCTGCTCGGTATATTGTTCACCTCCTCCCCTTTCGGTGGGGGGAGGGGTTGGATTTTCGTGTGAAAGGTGGGTTGGTAACTGAGTTGCTTGTTCAGGTGTGCCTGAAGAGTGGCCTTGGGTCATTTGTAGGGTCGTCGACTCTCGTCTTCTCTCCATCCCCACTCGGTAGCGCATGAGCGGTAATGTTGGCCATGCTTGTCCTGGGAGGCATATGTCAAAAGAGTTACCCTTGCGCTCTGTGTTCTCAGAGTTGGATGAGGTCGCTCTGTGTGGCTCCTTGAGACAACTAGCCAGTCGCCTATGTCGCTCTCGTGCCCCTTGCTCGCTCGTTGGCTCCGTCGATGTTGGCTCTTCGCTATATTTTTCACCTCCTCCCTTTTTGGTGGGTTGGAGAGGTGGGCTTTTGTCTCGTTGGCTTCGTGAAATCGGCTCCTCGGTATATTTTTCACCTCCTCCCCTTTCGGTGGGGGGAGGGGTTGTATTTTCGTGTGAAAGGTGGGTTGGTAACTGAGTTTCTTGTTCGGGTGTGCCTGAAGAGTGGCCTTGGGTCATTTTTAGGGTCGTCGACTCTCGTCTTCTCTCCATCCCCACTCGGTAGCGCATGAGCGGTAATGTTGGCCATGCTTGTCCTGGGAGGCATATGTGAAAAGAGTTACCCTTCTGCTCTGTGTTCTCAGAGGTGGATGAGGTCGCTCTGTGTGGCTCCTTGAGACAACTGGTTGGTCGCCTATGTCGCTCTTGTGCCCCTTGCTCGCTCGTTGGCTCCGTCGATGTTGGCTCTGCGCTATATTGTTCACCACTTCCCTTTTTGGTGGGTTGGAGAGGTGGGCTTTTGTCTCATTGGCTTCGTGAAATCGGCTCCTCGGTATGTTGTTCACCTCCTCGCCTTTCGGTGGGGGGAGGGGTTGGATTTTCGTGTGAAAGGTGGGTTGGTAACTGAGTTGCGTGTTCGGGTGTGCCTGAAGAGTGGCCTTGGGTCATTTGTAGGGTCGTCGCCTCTCATCTTCTCTCCATCCCCACTCGGTAGCGCATGAGCGGTAATGTTGGCCATGCTTGTCCTGGGAGGCATATGTGAAAAGAGTTACCCTTCCACTCTGTGTTCTCAGAGTTGGATGAGGTCGCTCTGTGTGGCTCCTTGAGACAACTGGTCGGTCGCCTATGTCGCTCTCGTGCCCCTTGCTCGTTCGTTGGCTCCGTCGATGTTGGCTCTTCGCTATATTGTTCACCTCCTCCCTTTTTGGTGGGTTGGAGAGGTGGGCTTTTGTCTCGTTGGCTTCCTGAAATCGACTCCTCGGTATATTGTTCACCTCCTCCCCCTTTTGGTGGGGGGAGGGGTTGGATTTTCGTGTGAAAGGTGGGTTGGTAAATTGAGTTGCTTGTTCGGGTGTGCCTGAAGAGTGGCCTTGGGTCATTTGTAGGGTCGTCGACTCTCGTCTTCTCTCCATCCCCACTCGGTAGCGCATGAACGGTAATGTTGGCCATGCTTGTCCTGGGAGGCATATGTGAAAAGGTTACCCTTCCGCTCTGTGTTCTCAGAGTTGGACGAGGTCGCGCTGTGTGGCTCCTTGAGACAACTGGCCGGTCGCCTATGTCGCTCTCGTGCCCCTTGCTCGCTCGTTGGCTCCGTCGATGTTGGCTCTTCGCCATATTGTTCACCTCCTCCCTTTTTGGTGGGTTGGAGAGGTGGGCTTTTGTCTCGTTGGCTTCGTGAAAACGGCTCCTCGCTATATTGTTCACCTCCTCCCCCTTTCGGTGGGGGGAGGGGTTGGATTTTCGTGTGAAAGGTGGGTTGGTAATTGAGTAGCTTGTCGGGTGTGCTTGAAGAGTGGCCTTGGGTCATTTGTAGGGTGGTCGACATTCGCATTCTCTCCATCCCCACTCGGTAGCACATGAGCGGTAATGTTGGCCATGCTCGTCCTTGGAGGCATATGTGAACAATTCCCCCTTCGCTCCGTGTTCTAGGAATTGGATGGGTTTTTGTGTGTGGCTCCTTGAGACGACTGTCCTCTTCATTGTTTGGCTCTTCACGGTGCCGATTTCTTGTGCTTGTACTCTTTCTATGTCAGCACTGTGGGTTGAGATGCATACGTTTAAGAGGAATGCGGAGGGTTTTTCGCTGTAAGCTTCCCCTCTTGCTTGCTTTTTCCATTGGGCGATGTGAGGAGCGGGGTTCTCCTTGTTGTAAAATTAAGGTCTGGAATTCCTTTCAGAGTGCACGTTGTTTGTCCCTGCATTGGCTTTGATGTCTTGATAGATGTGGTGGCCCATTTGTTTGCTCGAGTGGTCGGCTTTTTCCTTGCATCTTGCGTGCATCGTAGGATCATGCGATTGTGGTCCAACAGGGATGAGGCTTGCTACGTTGATGGCGGGGGCTATATCTGGAAGGAGGAATTGAAGGTGGAATGCTTCGACCTCCCTCCTATGTGTGGAGGTGGCTGCAGGTGAGAATTTTTCATTGTCCAGTTGGTAAGTCGGTGGGGCAATCTCCCAGGTTGCTTGTATGTAGGGTGTGTGGGGTGCGGTGCTGCCTGATCCGTCCTCTTGTTTGGATATGTTCATGCCTTTTGTAGCGAGCCTCTTGATATGCATTCATTTTTTTTCCTCTGCCTTCGCATCGAGGTTGCCCCAGGCGATCAAGCGATTGAGGTCCACCGTTGCTGCTGTCCGGGTGGACTCCTAGCTGGTCTCGGTGCGGGGTGGGGGGAGGGTTGGAGGGGGGAATTTTTAAGGGAGGTTGCAGGAATGGTCGTTCTTGTTTTATTTCCTTCCTTTTGCATCGAGGGTGCCGTAGGCGATCAAACGATCGAGGTCCACTGTTGCTGCTGACCGGGTGGACTCCTAGGTGGCCTGGGTGCGGGGCGGGGTGGGTTGGGGTTGCATTTCTAATAGAGGTTGTCGACTTGGTCATTCTCCTTCTACTTCCTTCTTTTTCCTTTGCAGTGAGGTTGCCACAGGCGATCAAGTGATCGAGGTCCACTGTTGCTGCTGTCCGGGTGGACTCCTAGGTGGCCTCCCTGCTGGGCGGGAAGGGTTGCATGGAATTTTTAAGAGACGCCGTGGGGTCGGTTGCTCTTTCTTTATTTACTTAGTTTGCTTTCGCATCGAGGTCGCCGTAGGCGATCGAGTGATCGAGGTCCATCATTTCTGCTGTCCGGGTGGACTCCTAGGTGGCCTTGGTGCAGGGCAGGGATGGTTGGGAGGCGTTTGAGATAGAGATAGAGAGAGAGAGAGAAAGAGAGAGAGATTGTGCGGTTGGTCTTTCTCCATTTGTTTGCCTTTGCATTGAGGTCGCCGCAGGCGCTCGAGGTCCACTATTGCCGCTGTCGGAGTGGACTCCTAGGTGGCCTTTGTGCGAGGCGGGGAGGGTTTGGGGGGCATTTCTAAGAGAGTCCTGTTCCTGTTTTCTCCCCTTTGTCTGTTCACTGTGGCTATCGTGGGTGATAAGGCTTTTTCCATCCTTGCTGGTTGGGGGGTGGTTACCAACTCCTAGGCAGCCTCGGTGCAATGTGACTCGGCGGGTTGACCCATTTTTTCACTTTGTGGATCTTGCATCCATCGTCCATTACGTTTGATGTCTTGCATGTCCTTGGCATGTACTGTGTGTGGGCTCTAATCCCTTCTTGGGGATGCAAGAGGTGCGAGGTATAAGAGCTTTACATGATATGTTGACCTCTCCTTGACTTGATGGGTGTTCAAGTCGGCTCTCTGTAAGAGAGAACTTTGAATGCCCTTTGAAGTGGGAGGGTGCTACCTGGTTGATCCTGCCAGTAGTCATATGCTTGTCTCAAAGATTAAGCCATGCATGTCTAAGTATGAACTAATTGAGACTGTGAAACTGCAGATGGCTCATTAAATCAGTTATAGTTTTTTTGATGGTACCATACTACTCGGATAACCATAGTAATTCTAGAGCTAATACGTGCACCAAGTCCCGACTCTTTCGAAGGGATGCATTTTTTAGATAAAAGGCCGGCGTGGGCTTGCCCGCTTCTCCGGTGAATCATGATAACTCGACGGATCGCACAGCCCTTGTGCTGGCGATGCTTCATTC
>JAXQQM020066979.1:0-65182 GCA_034641835.2 Pinus albicaulis | reverse complement strand
AATTAATATTCCATAAAAATTAGGAACATTATAATGGATTACAATGATTTTGGTTGATGACTTTGAAATTATCTATAGAAAAGGAAAACGAAATATTGTAGCAGACGCAGTTTCAACGAAAAAGGAAGACACAAAGGGTTTATTATGTGTTATTTCCATTCCACAATCTGACTCGGTGGAAGAAGAAAGGATAGAATGGAATCAATATAAGAAGGTATGCAATATCATTCAACAACTACAACAAGACCCTGATGCAATACAAAAATTTATGCGGAAGAATAATTTGTTGTCATATCAAGATTGATTATACTTGTGTAAGTATTCTCAACTCAAATAGAAGGTCCTTTTGAAATTATACACTTCTCCTATAGGAGGACGTTCGAGGTGTTGGGACACAAAATTAACATATTTTTACACCTATTTTGGTTAGGCTACCATTTTTTCTAGTTGTATACAATTTTTGCTTTGAAATCCCTCATGCTTTTACTTAGTTTTTATGGTTAATGTCATCATTTTGTGTTTTTTTTTGGTTAATTATCTTAAATTTGGGCATGATAAGGTAAATGTTTATTATTTTTCATATTACTTTTGTTTCAATAAGAATTACATCAAATTGTCATTAATGAAGGCTTAATTATACCTAGGTACCAAAGATCTTGCACCAAGTCATGCAATCAAAAGAGGAGGTCACACGCATGATTGATGGGTATAGAGATCACCACGTGGACCTGTTTAATGCATATTTTTAAAACTCAAACTCTGACTTAGAACCTGTCAAGGGTCAAATCTGACTCAAACTAGTTGATTCCAATGTCTTGGTCTTTGTAAAAATTACATTAAATATTTAATTTTAATGAAAAATCATATTTTTAAAGATTTTCATTCATGTTTCCAAACTCAAAGCATTAGAATAATAGAGAGAAGACAACACTTAATCAAAGCATGCTCATGAATGTATCTATTATATCAAAATGGCACTGAGTGCATTATCCAATCCATGTAATAAATAGAGATCAGAGCAAAAACACAACCAATGTTGCTCCAAAAACCAACTCCTCAATGTCGCTCCAAAGATTACCTAAGAACCTTCCCAATGTTGCTCCAAAAACCAACTCCAGCTGCTCACAAACTCCTCACAAATTCTCACATAAATACAATGAGATAGTTGTGAGGAAATATGAGGGGGTTGGGTCACCTTTATAAGCATGGGAGAAGGGTAGAGGGGCTAGGAAATAGTTTAAACAACAACAAAAAAATTGATTTCAAGTCTGCCTAGCTCACCTTTTTTCCTGCCGCCAAGATCGACCAGTTTAAGTCAGGCTCGATCGATCTGGCTAATCCATTATCAGTATGGCTGATCCATTACTGAACTAGCCAAATTAGTGACCAAATCAACTGGTTCAGTAAAATACTGATTGCCAAACCAGATAATTGACCTAGTCGGTCCGGGAAAGGGTATGGCTCAATCAACGAGGTCGATTCCTAGTCAGACTGACCTAGTTTTAAAACTATGGTTTAATAGATAAATTGTGCACGATTATGTGAGGAAAGTGCACTAAAAAAAATTGCAGCTAGTTCAGTTCCTGCACCAAATACAATTCCTACACTCATTTGGGGAAATATATATTAGGACACTTCCGAGAAAGCCGAACATGGTTTTTGTTCATAGTCATGTTTCCATGCTCCCACATGAGCCAAAATTCACCCAAGTCACACGTGTGAGTTTCTAGAAGAAATTTAATAAGTCAACCCCAAATTCACAACAATTTTTAAAACTTCCAACTTCCTCCTTTACTTGCGTGTAGATGAAGGAAAAAATTAAAATTCTCGAACATAGGTTTTGTTCGCATCATAGTGATCCAGGTGGATATTGGTGGCCACCCACCTATTCCATTTGGACCCACACCATCAATTCTTGTAGATTTTCACTTTTAGCACGACTTACTATTTTTAGCAGGTTTTTAGGTCCTGCACTCCCGAAGCCATTTTGGGACCCTAATGATCCAAGTGGATAGTGGTGGCCACCCACCTATTCCATTTTAAACACCATCATTAGTCCTTTCAATTTTTCATTTTCAGCACAACTTACTATTTTTAGTAGTTTTTTGGGTCTTGAACTTCCAGAGCCATTTTGAGGCCCTAAACGACGTTTTTTCGGCATCGTTTTTCTGAAAAATATGATTCTTTTCCGAAATTGATATTCGCGGTCAGCAGTTGTAGTCCTCGGATAGATATTTATAACGATGTATCATGTGTGTCAAACAAATATAGTATGCCAAATTTATGACCCCGAGAAGTTGAAACACCAATTTACCTAAACGGGGCCCATAGTTGGCGCTTCATCTCCTAGGGTTAGGTTTTTGGACGCTTAGAGTTTTCCATTGTTTCTCAATAATAAATAAGCCCTCAAGCCTCATTGTAACATAATTCAGAGGAATGTAGCTGCCACATCTCTTCTTAGATATAAGCTATCAGCGCCCTAGCTATTTGATTTCCATTATGTCTATAAGCATATTTATGTTATTTGATATTAATGAAATGAAGCATTATTTTTGTTGCATCTCTGTGTTTATGGCTATTTCTGTATTTTATTGTGTTCCTTCATAAATCCGAATCACATAGGAAATTGAGTAAAATGTGAGTTATTTTCTCAAATTCGCCACAATCTAAGAGATACATGGGGTTTTTTGAGGTATATTTTTTACAAATGCACAATTTTCCATAAATGAAAAAATGGGTTGTTAGAGCCTAAATTTGTATTGTAAATTTTATAAAAATACCATCCATGGCATGTGGGAAGGAGGGATGATGTTGTTCTAATTTCATATTTTTGATTTGGACCTTGAGAAAATGGCCTTGGATGTAAAAGAAAATTTTAATTTCAACAAAAGCTTATAATTCCAGGTTCCTCTTTTATTTCTTGTGCATTTGATGATCAATGTAGCTCTGTAATTTAAGTTTTATCTTCGTCATTGTGACCTCTTGAAGATCCTTGTCCTTATTTGTGAATTTTAGATCCTTCTCCTTCTAGTCTCTCATTCCTTTCTTCATAAAGGATTCTAACCATCTCAGTCATGTCAAGGAATGTTTTCCTAAACACTCTTTCCTCCTCCTTGGGATCAACTTCTTCATTGATTTCTCCTTCCTCACGAGGAATGCTTGAAGGAGCTTCTGCTTCTTTAGGAGCTAAACTAGGTGGTGGAGATTGTGGCAGTCTTGCTCTCCTTTGATTTGGCTCTTCTTGAGACCCTTCTGCTTCCACGAATTTGCCTTCTCCTCTTTTGAGCTTGAGCCTTATAAGCATCTAAAACTTGCAAACAGTTAAACAATTCTTTGCACTAAACAACACCAGAGAATAAAATCTAGCTCTGATACCAATCTGATCTGAAATGACTGTATTATATTTGTTGTGCTAAGTGTCTTTTCAGTTTATAAACATGTGCATAATCAGTTCATTAGTTTGCATAGGGATTGAGGTGTTTGTCTATGAATTGTAGATGATTTTAGGTGAATTATAAGCATAAACCAAGCACAAATAACATTGAAAAATAGTTTAAAATAGAGAAATAAGTCACCACATGAAATTTACATAGTAGGCATAATGAAGCAGTTCACCCCTCCTGGACTACATCTGCTGGTCCAGCTCCCAATGGCATGTCCATCTTTCATTATGCTCAAAATTTTGCAAATACATCTAGTTAGAGTGCTATAATGTTTTTTTTCTCTGCACCAATGGCTCCAAAATGCTCCAATTAGTCAAAAATGACTCTTCATTCACTCAAAATGGACGAAAATTGAGTCTCCTACTCTTTTTCCCAGTTTCACCTAGAAAAGCTCCACTAAAAGTGGAGAACTCCACTTAACTGGAGCTAAAATAGCTTCTCTGCCAGAAATGGCACACTTTGCCAAATTGTCTGCCATTTTAAACTGGAACTTTACAGGTTGATGGTTGGGCACATGTCCCCCAAAACCCACGGTTAACAACCGTTGGCGGTTGGCGGAACCTACGAAGTTAACTGTGGTTTGAAGTGTTGGATCGTGGTTGAACTCATGGGTTAGCAGAGACAATTGCATAAACTGCACGGAGTT
The DNA here is from genome assembly GCA_034641835.2 of Pinus albicaulis. Classification (NCBI taxonomy): domain Eukaryota; kingdom Viridiplantae; phylum Streptophyta; class Pinopsida; order Pinales; family Pinaceae; genus Pinus; species Pinus albicaulis. Next base: position 61,093 of record JAXQQM020066979.1, on the reverse strand, counting down.
AACATAAAATGTAGCCATGTGACAACCTACGTGGATATGCTGGCGGGATTGCGAGTTGGAGGTTAGCTGACTGCGGAGTTTTGGTTACATTTTTATATGCCATGTGAACACCGTGGGGGAATTGCTGGCAGGTTGGGACTGTCAGCAGTTCCCAACCCCCCATACACCATTTCAACCATCTTTAACATAAACCCGACAACCATTGTAGTTAAAAAACAAACTTAGCTCGGACAGTAAATACCTGAGCGTGCCCACGGGAGGTCCGAGGGTCGATTCTTGCGGCCTCCAACAAAATTTTACCACTCTGCTTCATGGACACGTGGCAGCCTCAGGGCTGGCCACGTGGCACCCTGTGATTGGCCCTCCAAATTGTACTTTCAACGAATAACATTATGACACTTGTCAAACAGTGATTATTTCTGAGGAAAGGAATATTTTTAGAATATTCCTTTTTTTCTGACTATACCTCCACCCTACTGACTGTGCATCCTAGTCAAACTTGGTGAAACTGTAAAAAATTTACATGTTTGGCATTTTGACCAGAACACTATATATCCCTCATATGACATCAGTTTTTTGAACCGTTCATGGCACCAGAATTAGGAAGACGAGATCTATGTAACCATCCTAGTATCAACCCAATCCTATAATTTTGAATTTTGAGCAAAATTTATGAACTCCTGATCACTCCTCCCCATTGGGAAGCTTTTGGACCCCAAAAGACTTGATTACTTGTTCAGTAGATGAGGGTACAACTCCCTCACCTTTCCAACCTCCATGATCTAGGGTAAAATCTTGATACCCTTAACCAAGGCCTTTTACTTCAGCTGATAATTAGAATTCCATTTAATTAAGACATTAATGAATTGAAATGAACAATTGTAGCTGTAAATAAGAGGAACATAAATGAACAAGATCAACAATCATAAGCAAATTTCGTTTGATAACGGAGTTCATCTAGGAGGGACTTCATCTCCTGGCCTTGGTGTCAAGATGGTGTAGGCCACTGAATTATGTGTTGTAAGAAGAAGATGTACATGGATGTGTTTCCCTATGACATACAAGGAAAAATTTCCCTCACGTAGGAGTGGCTTGAATTCTTTAAGAGATGTTCCACTGCAGAACTCTCATACATAAAGAAAGACTCCTATCAGTATGACCATAGCTGACATGTAATAAATAAGAGTATCTCACCAATCCTGGCAAACAAGGGATCTCAACAATACACATATGAAAACTAGCATCCCGCCAATGTGGCATGAAAGAGATCTCATACATGAAACAAATCCATAGTTGAAAATACATCAATAAAAACACAAGGAAAGATCCCACGACTCATGTATCAATCGGGATCTGCAAGACATAATGCATCTCAAGAGAAAGAAATGAAGAAGTACATGAAATCCACATCAGATACCTCATGCTACCATTTCCTGAAGGCTAAGCTATTGTGCGGCTGAATCTGAAAACACCATCAATCTTGTGGTGTCGAAAAATGTGAAAACGACTGCTCACTTGTGGAAATCTGACACCTGCATAACCCACTTCCAAAAGTGGCTGAAAATCGAAAAATCAGATGAAGAAACTGAGCACGCCATTAGAATCGTGGTGTCGAGTAGTGAAAAAACAACATGAAATTTGTCCCATTTGGACAAAGTCAAAATTTCACCCTCCTGAAAGTTGGCCTCAATCAACGGTCCGCCTGCCTCTTTTCTCACTCATGGTTCCACATGACCTGTAATCAAAAAATATTAAACCTATAAATTTGTGTGTGCTCTTCGTTGCTCTGATGCCTTGGGTGCAATGTGTGAATGAAGGACTATATGTAAACATTCGGGCAGATAAAACAAGAAATCCGTTGTGGATGAGTTGGTTCAGATCCGAACTGTGCGGGAGGAGGTCGGGTGTTCTAACCCCGACCCCTCCAAAAAATGCCGAACTCTGTTTTAAAAATCTGCTTTTTAACTTTATTAAATCCCACATTTAATTTTAAAAAATCCACAGCATTAAACTTAGGATAATTTGGTTTGGTTGGTGATCCTGCCATTTTGGAATGGAGACATGTGGTGTACGTGGTTGGAGTACCACCGGGGGTCAGGTGGTGTGGTTACACCCCCACCCATTAACATACAACGCTGCCCGTATAACAAGTGGGGACTGCAGGGGTGGCGAGGTTGACCACCCACCCCCCAACCAATACTTTAAACATAAATTTCAGATTTGCATGTGGTGCATAGGGTCCGGCGGGGATCATGGCCTGCCAGCCCATTTTTTAATATATTTTTGTTTTTATAAAACAAACTGTGCGTTTTTAAAAATTTGGTTTTGGACTGAAGGAGTGATTTTAACCAGGTGATAATTTCACCCAGAATCTGGCCTAGGTTGGTTGGAATACGGTGGCCAGGTTTGGTCCAAATTGAGTCCTCCTTAAGGCTGCCCAGTCACCAAGTCAAACCAAAACTTTGACTATTCCTAACTTTCGCATACGGGCTCGGTTTGACGAACCGTTCGCACCGTTGTGATCAGGACGACAAGATCTACAACCTGAACCTAGTTCAAGAAAAATCTAAACACTTTGACTTTTGAGCCTTGTACTCAAGCCATTTGTACTTGTAGCTGTTTAATCCACCTGGATCACTCCATCCATCTTGCCTTTCTTGGTTTAGTGCCTTTGAGCCCAACTCGATGGTAGTCAAAACTTCTCCTCTTGGATGCTCTTGTCCTCCTGTCAAGAATTATATCTTCTTTGAGCTCATCCAGAAATTCTTACGAGAAATATTCAATAGAAGGTAGGTGAATATCACTTCCTTGATCATCGATCAAAGGTGGCTCATACAAACATAAGTTTTCAACATTAACATCTGAATAAATTTTCATATAAGAAGGAAAGTCAAGTTGGAATGCATTATTACCAACTTGCATTATGATCTTGAATGGACCATAGCGAACGGGTTTGAGATATTTACCTTCCCCTTGCATCCTTTCTTTGCTAATGTCCAACCATACCTCATCTCCCTCTTGAAACTTGTGATCAACTCTATGTTTGTCATGCCTCTCTTTGTATTTTCTTTGACTTTTCTCAGGTTGTTCTTAAACTTGTTGATGTATAATATGATTTTTCTCATTGAAATTTCGAGCCTTATCAATGTCACTATGGCCATCAATTACAACATCCTTCCCAAAGATGAAGTCTAATGGTGATTTTGGAAAATACCCAAAACATAATTCAAATGGTGATGTTTGTGTAGAAGAGTGTTTTTCCTAGTTGTAAGCGTGTTGAATGTAATGCAGTTGTTCATCCCACAACTTGTGATGTTTGTTGCAATATCCTCTCAATAGATGCACAATGGTTCTATTCGCCACCTTGGTTTGTCCATCTATTTGTGGATGAAAAGCGGTACTCTTTTTCAACTTTGTGTCCATAATTATACATAGATTTGACTAAAAATTCCCAATGAATCTGGAATCTCTGTCACTAATAATGGAAGTTGGTAATAAAAAATGAACCCAAACATGTTGAAAATAAAGTTTAGCAATTTTTTCAGCAGTAATGGTTTTCTTACATGGTATAACTATACACATTTTACTGAATCTATCCACAACTACATAAAGATAATCATGTTGTATTCTTGACACAGGTAGACCTCCAAAAAATTCCATGGAGACACTCTCCCATGGCCTTGATGGTACCGGTAGTGGCATGTACAACCCAAGCTTCCTATTACTAGGCTTACTTGTTGCACACATAGTGTTAGTATGAATCTTGATTCAAGGTGTACGAAAAAAGATCACTTTAGCTGCACATAGAAAATAGCCCTAACAACAGAAATGACTGCTAATATCTTCAGATCTGTAGTTAGATGATCAAGACAAATGCTGCAAATATCTAGATCTATGCATTAGAAGACATTAGATAGTAGAAAAATAAGATTTACTCCATAGATCCAATAGACAAGACAAGAATATATCCAATGAAATTTTTATTAATGGAACCTGGGAGGAAAACACAAGAGGGTGTTCCCTGTTCTCCTTAGTGGAATGGGTTCTAGTAGTTCCTCAGCACTTTAGTTTTAGAATTCCTCTCTCTTGATGGTGTATAAAACCCAGACAAAAATGGAAAAGTATGGCAATGATAATGGATCTATAGACAGACCAAGAGTTGAGGTCTAATGAGATCTTTAGGCAACAAAAGGTGAAAAATGAATGGGAAAACCCTTCTATTTATAACAAAATATTGAGTTAGTTTAGATATTGGTGCATAATTAGAATATTATAAACTAAATCAAGATCCAACTTTTATGGAATATTTTATTATATTTGTTGGAGGGAAAAGAAATTTGACTCGAGTCAAATCCCCTTATTTGTAAATAATAAATAAATAAATGATTTATTTATCATTTTAAGGATGTGATTAGGTAATAATAAATAAATAAATGATTTATTTATCATTTTAAAGATGTGATTAGGTAATAATAAATAAACAAATGATTTATTTATCATTTTAAGGATGTGATTAGGTAATAATAAATAATTAAATGATTTATTTATCATTTTAAGGGCATGGTTAAGTAATAATCAAATAAATAATGATTTATTTAATTATTTATGGGTGTTTTAGTTATATTTAACAAAGAATATTATTTAATAAGGTTTAAATAACTAATCTTTAGGAAATAATAAGATAAATAATGATTTATCTAATTAATTTCCTTGTTTTGGGTTAAATATAACTAGGAATATTAATCAAACTGATGTTTAATTAATTATTCTATGAGGAAAAACAAACAAATATAGATTTATTTAATATTTCCTCATGGGGTTTCCTGTTTAGACCATAAACAACTTAATAAAGGTGATTTACTAAGTTATTTTTCATAGTGAATGTGATTTTACTTGGGGTAAAATCGGTCTTAGTTGATGTACTTGGGTCCATCTAATACCAATGGATTAGATGACCAAAAAATGGTGTAACGATTGCCCCCCAGCGTGCAAGCGTTAGGAACTAATTGTATCATCGAAGTACGTTGTAAGAACTCAATCACTAGATAACAAAGGGGACGTCAAAGAGAGAGGAGTGTAAGGTAGAACAAAGTGCTGAAAGAACTAGACTCTAAGGAGGTGACTTGAAGGTGCGAAAAGTCTATTTGATGAGTAAGTACCTGCTATAGGCAGCGGGGGAGGCATACATATGCCCGCTGAGGCAATAGTACAAACAATAAGACCGTTGGAAAACCACGGGACGGTATAATATAGAATATGCTGGCATAAACACGAGCTAGAAAAATAACATGATAATGGATCCCACATACATATTGTGCTTGGGACAACAGCCAGGACTTGTAAAATAATATCTAAGTGCATGAGATATAAATGAAACCCAGATTCCCCTGAACACAGGAAAGGGCTCTGAAAATTTGACTGATACATGCAAACAAAAAAGGTGCTGCAAGCGGCTGGGGCCGACATCATCAAATGTATGGAGCTGCATCGAAGGCTGTGATGAAGAGGTCATCCGAGTTTGTGGGGGGTGACCTGTAGGGTCACCCCCTCATGAGGGCTGAGACATCTCACACACACCCGGGAATCACCGATGTCAACTGCTGCATCACTGACCCATAAATTATATGGATCTCGATCATGCTTAAAGGACCTAGAGCTAAGGAACGATCAAGTCAAAGGGAAATAAGGAGTCCCTTTTCCTGATCCAAGGTGTCGAACAAAAGTGGAAGCTGGAACCAAGGTACACCACCCTCTAGACCTATCTTCTGGAATAAATGAGTTGATGTCGACAGAAGAAGGCCTGCCATAGGTGAGGCAATAAGTGATCCTCAACTAAGGCATGAGAGAAAATAGTAGAGTGACTGATAGACTGACACCAATGATGATGATGAAATGGGGGGAGGGAATGAGTAGCGAATGGAAAACTTCCCTTGTTAGAGCATAAATGGCATGGATGACCTGGCAGTGACTGATGCAAAATCATGAGGGATACGGGACAGTGGGACAGAAGGCCATAGTGGGCGACAGGAGAGAGGGGCCAAGTCATGAAGGGGGAGTGAAGGGACTTGAGATAGACTCCATGAAAGAAATGATGACTCAACTCGGATGCTCTAACAAAGGGTCTCTCGATGTAGCTGCCACATAGGAAAAGGGTCCAATGGGGACCCTAAAAGCATGAGTATAAGATGGTAACTCACAACAAAAGTCAACATGAGCATGGACAAGTATGGAGGTAGCATGGTGCGCCCAGTACGAGTGTTGCAAGTGAAGAAATTCGATTTTGAGGAAGGTTGAAGTGATGCTCCCTGGGAAAATGTGTCCCAGTGAAGTATCAAATCATTCAAAACTAACAGATACTGATCTGAGGGCTCAAGGAGAGCTTTCCAACAGTGCAGACGATTTGGTAAATGGAGCTACGGTTGGATCACAGTGAGTGAAAGAAGAAACAGGGTTTCTCTTTTAATAAGGAATTTTCCCTCCAAATTTATTCATTTGCATGTGGAGCTATGGTGAATGTGGAGAGGAGAGAAGGCCCTAAATATTGCGATAATCATAGTGGACAAATCGACCGTTGAAATCGAGATCTGTCAGTTGCAGGTAAGAGGCCTAACCCTACTCTTTGTTTTCAGTGGATTAAAAGTTCAGATTAGGTCCCTATAGCAGGTTTTGGCTAGAAAAGTGCGACATGTCCCAGGTTTGGGCCTGAAAAGTGCGACCTATTCGGGAGGGGTGTTTTGGTGCTGTTTTTTTACTGAGAACTAGGGATTTTTGATGAGAAACAATATTTCCTATCTTTATATTGATATATATGATGGTTTGGTGTAGGTATGGCAGAGTTATGGATCAATTGGAGAGAGAGAGACCTGGGCGCATTACAGTCGGAGATCTGGGAAGATCAGGGTGTCCGCAGTGCTTTGGCCAGGTTTGGGGTTCTGAAGTTTGTGGAGAACCCTTTGATGAGAGCTAGGGAGCCCTTATTGGCTTGGATTGTCAGCTAATGGGACCTAGACCATGAACTATTTATAGTGCAGGGGCATTGGATCGAGTTAAAAGTCTAGGATATATATTTCTTGACTGGTTTCCCCCCACTTGGGATGGTAGGGAGTACTTAGCTAGTATTACCGCGTGGGCAGAATATCATAGAGTTTGTAGAGTGCCATTGTCGGCTAGGTCTCCAAGTCAAGGGGACTCGGATACCCATCGAGGATTTGGAGAGGTTAGAGACCCGTGCTGTGGTCGCAGCGGATCCTGGGCAACCAGGAACTCCATCACATCACGGGGGGGCAAATGATGCTTGTGGAGAGTTTTTTGAGTGGGACCTACTATGGATGGGCCCAGATGATGCTGTCATCATTGAAATGACAGTTTTCGCTATGCAAACGGAAATTGAAGTGTGACTGTGCATATGGTACAGTTTTGTGCTCGTTCTTCTTTGAGAAGATTTTGACACTTCGACCCTGCATACAACTCCAAGATGGAGGCCTGAGAGAGCTCAGGATGCGCCGATGGGGGTGACTACTGTGTAGAGGAGGAGGTGGATCCATTGGATGGGTGTTCCATCCTGATTTCTTTGTTCATTTGGATTAGATGCCACTGTATATAGACTACTATCCCTATAGTGGGATGAGTTATTGTGGGGATCCAGATCTGCCACTATCGCCTGGCTGGATATGGGGACCTGATGGTAAGTGAAAAATTGATAATATTTTATGTGCATGTAAAAAGGTCTAGAATATTGTATGTGGTATTGATTCTTTCTCTTCCGGTATGCAGATACAGCACCGGTAAAACCAGTCGGATATATGGGATGCCCTCCAGCATCAGGGACCGCAAGACCTAGTGGAGTGAGGGTGTAACAAAATGAAGATGCAGCAGCCCTCCTAGAGGACATCCATCATAGATGTGAGAGGCTTTTGACTGTGTTTCGTGAGTGCGACAGATTGGATGACCAATACATAGAGTCGCAGATTGGGTTTACCCTGAATTTGTGGGCTGCGTGCCGCATGGAGATGGTCGATTAAATGGCATGCATGATCTACAAGTCAGCAGAGCATGTTGAGACTCTCCGTGATAGTGATTAGTTTAGGAGGTGTGATGCCCTGTAGTTTGTAACATGCTATGGGCATGTCATATGCATCGAGTTGCAAGTTGATGAAATCCAAATATTTTATACGACACATACTATGGATATGCATCGCTTTGATATTTTATTGTTATTATCTTGTGTTAAATGTGTGTGTTAAATTCCAATCCAAAATATGGTTTGCAATGTTATCTACATACCGATTTTGTGCTCTAGGTACATGATTGAAAGTAATGATTTCAAATTCACGCATCAAAAGCTTCACTTGTAAATATCTCGTTGAAAATACAGGGATTATGACACGATATACACCATTCAATTTCATGACAAGAAGCAGGTGTTAGTCATCAGCATTTTTCTCAATTGCTTATGACTACTTTTAGCTTAGTTTTCTAGAAGCCGATCTCAGCCGTCGTATTTGTCATCTAGAAAACAACCCAAAAAAATATTTGTCCTCCTACCCATTCCTCGTCAATCTATGATAAGAAAAAACCTCATTTGACAAGCCCTATCTAGTTTCAAGAAAAGTAATCATGTCCATAGTTAATATAACCGTAAATCATTTTCCATCATTTACCTTTGTTCCTCAAGCCATTTACTATCCAACCGTTGACAAAATGTCTACATTGACAAAATGTCCGCAACCCTATCCTGCAATCCTGTCCTTGGTCATCTTGTCATTTTAAAATCTAATCATACCAAAGAAAACACTTAGAATATGTCAAGACTATTCCTAAGTTAGATAGTGGTGTTTAGGGAGTTTTTCCTTGGCTAAGACATCCTAATCCAAAAGCCTCTATCTAGTACCAACCTGCCTTAGATTGTCTTCCTGTTCTGCAAAACAAGTCTTTTTCCATCCATAGGTCGCACACCACTAAAAGGTCACTTTGTCTCATGTTGGAAGAAATTCACAAAGATCCAGATTAGGAAAATATCATGTTACTCATTATTTGATGAAGTATGCTTCGCTCAGGTGCAATCTCCTTGAAATACCAAATGAGCTCTCCAAGGTTCAAAGTCATATGTTTTTACATCTCTTCAGGGGTGTAATTGTAATGATATTCAATGTGCAAGAGAGCAAAGGGACAAGTTCAAGTAGGTATTTCATGCTGAATTAGTTTGCCATCAGTAAAACAAATGAAATACAGAGAGTGAAGGGAAACTAACAGGTATGGTTTGGAACCCAAGAACTACCTGAAGAACAGAGAGATGCCTCCAAGTCACATGAATGCAAAAGACTGATGTTATGCTAATCAACAGTGTTTCAGCATCTCCTCCAAAAAGCAGTATTGCATAAACTTTTCAAAAGGCATCATCATGAAGAGAATTATAAGATAGATGCTTCTTATGTGACCTCAAGCCTTGTATGTGAACATGAGTCAAAAGGAAATTTCAAGATACTCCTGAAAACACAGTCAAAGGAAGGTTAGTCAATAATATTCTGCAGTAGGAACTCTACATGTACAAATCATCTGTTTTCTGGTTTAAGGGTTCACAGGGATATTTTACAAAGGATATATATCTCAGACCATGTCTCATAAAACAAATGTCAAATTTCACCTTGTTGCCTATTTGATATGGTACCAAGCAGAGACACATCATTGCAGAAAGATGACACAGTTTTGAAATAGACGAAATTTTGTATCTATAGTGCTAACCTCCTTCATTAAAAGTAGATGGTTGAAAGCACAGTAAGAACCTCCTCCAATCAAGAGAAAATGGTTAGGAACATGATAATAGAACCTCCTTCATTTAAAAGCAGAGTGTTAAGGTGTTTCAAGTGACTTCAGAAATTATAGGCCACCTCCTTCCCAGGGATGAAACAAAATATGCATTATCAGTGTTTCAAATGGTGTTTGAGTGAGTTCTCCGTTTAAAAGACAAGGGTGTAAATCAGTGGAGCAAATGAAAGTTTATTGTTTGAAGGCCTGTGTTTCATGATTAACAAAGCAGTGACATTATGGTGTTAAAAGGGCCATCTATTTTTCTGTTTTTAAAGGTCACCTCCTTGATGAACAACAATGGGTCCAATCTTGGTTTAAAAGACCTCCTTACTTCAACAACAATGGGTACATAGGGTTTTGAAGGCTGCAGTGATTGATATTTTTATAAACCTCTTCAAAAAGATACAAGGTCATTGTTTCGAAATAAATAGAGTTGTAATGTGATGAAGACCTCTTTCATAAACACTCAGAAGATCAATGTGACGAAGACCTCCTTTGAAAAGGGCAGTTAGTTTGGAAAATTTCAAAAATAGTTTTCTTCACAAAAGGGCAGACAGTCAGCTCCCCAAGGATTTACACATTAAAACAGTTCATACAATAGGCAAAATGGTTGGAAAAACCTTGACATAAACTCAAGTCTCCTTTTCGAAAAAACACAAAGTGATAACGTTAAAAAGTTTTCAAATTTTGAAAGAGGGGAGAGTGCTTTGTTTTTCTTTTAAACAAAGTCTTATAAGTATAAAAGGCATAAACCAAACATGCATTAGCATCTTCACCGAAGAAAGAAGCAATTTTTGAGCAATTGTGAAGAATTTTTTTGTGTTCAAGGTTAGTGCGGCGCGGCTGTTACAACATGCGACGCGCCTGTAAGGCAGAGACAATGCATTTTTATAAGGAGCGCGGCGTGCCTGTGCCTGGCGCCCAGGGACGACCCGACAGGCCTGTGCGCGGCGCGTTCTCCTTTCAACGCCTGCCGATCAAATTGCTCTAAACGCGCTTCTTTGCCTACTAAACCACTACTCAAAGAACATCAAAAACTCGTTTTTCAAGGTATTCCTTGCCTCTTAGTCAAGTTTTGAGTTCAAAGGAGGGTTTTAATCATCGTTTTCAAAGAAACAAAAGTTTTCTTGTGCTGTGAAATAGTGAAGGATTTGTGAAGTCTCCAATAGAAAACAAAGTTGGTGAAGGTCTTTCAAATCAGTTTAAAGAGATATTTTAACAATAATTTCAAAGAGCACTTTGTTTGCTAAAACAAAAAGAAACAATGACTAGGGGATAATGATGATTGTCAGTTGAAAGGAGTCTTTTAAACATTAAGTTCAAAGAGCGCCATGATCATCTAAATCAAAGAGGAATGGTGATTAGAGAATAGGCCTTTGTCTTCTTAAAAGAGTTTTTCTTGCTATGGGTTGCAAAGGATCAAAAATGGAGATTGAAGGTGAAGAAACTGTGTCAAAATCAAAAGAGATTTGTCTCCAAAATCCACAAACAGACATTGTCAAAGACCTCTTTGCTCAAACACAAATACTGAAGAGGTGAAATGGTTTTCATTCAACTAAATACTTGTTTGCTAAACTCAAAGAAAAAAAAATGACCATTAAGGGGAGACAAAGTTTTTTTGAAAGACCTATTACTCAGTGAAAAGGAGATTGTCTTTTGTTTTAGAGAAACAATAATCATCAACAAGAGAACACAGTGTTTTTCTAAGAGTACAGTCTTTGTTCCAAATCAGTCCCTTAAAACAGTGATATCAAAAGAAACAATGATTTCAAAGAAACCTCTTTCTTGCTTCAAATAACCATAGAAAACAGTGAATTGAGGGAGAGGAGTTCATATTGTCAAAGTCAAAGAGACATGGTTTCATTTAAACAAACTTGTTGGCTAACTAAGGACAGACTTAGCTTGTCAAAGAGTAAAAGGTGTTTTGATTAAGGGTCTTTTTCAGAAATCATCTAAACAGGTTTTCCTTGGTAAGTCAGTGAAGAATATTAGAAGCAGAAATGCCTCCAAAGAAAGATAGCAAGAGTGGTTATCACAAAAGGTATGAGCCTTTTTCAACTCAGGAAGTGAATGAATCTCCTTCGGTGCTCTTTAATTTTCATGAAGTAGGGTGCTTGGAATTTTTCCAAAAGGTTCAAGAAGTGAAAAGGCATCTTCCTTTGACACATTTATTTGATTTAAGGCTGCAAGGGAAGCATGTTCATCTAGCAGGTTTATATTTCAAGCTCTCTCCTAGAGCTGTCTCCAGAGCTACCAAAATTCCATATATCGGAGAAAAATGGTTTAAGAAAACCTACCTATATTTAAATCAATACAAACCCTTCTTAAAACCAGAACATCGAGATGCTTGCCCAGCTATTTTTCCTTTTTCCTACTTGTTGACCAGCTATGCTCCTCTCATGAAAATCATCATGAAGTATTTCACATGCGAAGGGAGGTTTTCCCGGGTTTATGCTTATCATATCAGGCTTCTTATGTACTTCATAAGAACTCAATTGCTAAACCTACCTTTTTTCCTCTATAGAAGCATTGACAAGATGGCTTTTACTATTCAAAAGAAGCCATCCACTCAACAACAAGCTTGCCTATTTCATCATTCCCTTATCAAGACCATGATCCTCCATCAACTTGAAAAAGGGGGTTTCGTGGGACTCTTTCATCTCCCATCCTGATTTTGCCATTGCATCTTTATCTCATGCACCTTCCTCACCATCCACTCATCATGTTTCTTCTTCTTCTAGTAAATCCACTCCTAAAAGGAAAAAATCTCCTATGATTGAAAGTGAAGAAGAGAAAAGGCAAACTAGTAGTGAAGAAAGGCAAAGTGAGAGGAGGCAAACAAGTGATGAGGAAGGACAAAATGAAGAATTCAAGCATGACAGTGAGCATAAAGAAGGCAATGATGAAGAGCTTGAAAAAATTGATGCAGAGCACAACAGTCTCATAGGGTAAAATTCTTGGGTTGTTGGTTATCGAATATCCCTCTCAGGGCTTTCCGGTGCCCGAGGCAGACAGTAAGATTAGCTGTATAGTTCACAAAGATGGCACATACATATTCATATTAACTTAAAACAAATTGATGGAATAAGATGGAATATTACCTCTTTAATGATCTTGAAGACTTTTGGAGAGTGCTGAACAATGAAGTAGGAATTCTTCTTCACCATCTTTAAATCTCGACCCTGCGATCAGTCAAAGCACCTGTGTAATCTCTACCATAACATACATTTCCTATCAATTAAGTCAATATATAATAAACATTTAAACTATGCACATCTAAGCCATTCATCTCATGCTATATAAGTGATTAAATAACAATGACAATATCAACACATAGAATGGACAAAACAGATACAGTTCTATTAATTTATAAAAAGGAGGATTACAACCGTCGGTTGTACCAAGCCCTCCTCAGCCTTCCAATCTCTCTATCTCTCAAAGTGGTGATGTCTTGATCAACAAGTTCTCAATTAACCTCTTTGACCTTTGACCTTCACACTACAACAATGATCTCTACTTCACAAGTATTCAAAAACTTTGACAATCCTTCGACCTTGAACCAAGACCCTTCAACTCCATTTTATAGGAGATGGAGAGAGCAATCATTGCCCTTCTCTTTCCACCAGTTCTGAATAGAAAAAACCAAGATGTTTCCTCAACTTCCATGCTTTTTCCTTCCTTGAGAGTTCAGTTGTTTATGGCAAGGCCCAATAAGAGATTAGTGCTTTGCAGTTTCCTTTTTGTACTGACTCTCTTGTGAGAAAAAGATGGAAATTCAAATCATTCTCTACGGGTTTTTCCCATTCCAAACTCAAAACATGGGTAATGCTGCCCTCTAGTGTAAATAGAGTGTTTCCCTAGCCACTAACGTAGCCTATTCACTGATCAGTTGCATTATAACGCTCTTGTGTTGTTATAGTGAGGCATTACCTTGGTAGAAATAGGTTTAGTTTAGGTCTTTGTATTCCTTCCATATTTATCTTCTCCTCTGAGCTGATGAGGAGGTATTTTGACCTGTAACATAGTCATGAGGAGGAAAATGTTGGCAGCCTACATAGCAGTGAGCATGATGGTAATGAGGCACAAAACAGTGAAGGTACAGAGCCCAACAGTCATGAAGAAATCAGGGACAAAAATGAAAAATGCGGCCCTCAAGGAGACATACAAGGTGAAAACCAAAACACTTATGAGGAGTGTCAAGATAGTCCTAAAAGGGACACTTATGATGAAAAACAAGAAATCCTTCCAGCCAGCAAAGATGATGACAATCAAACCCCAAACAGTGAGCATTCCAAAGAGGGCAGCATAGAGAAAAATGGCCAAATCAGTGACCATGAGCATAGTAGTGATAAATACGAACAAGGAAATCTTCAAAAGTAGGAAAACAGTGACAAAGATGATGATGGAAGCAACAAGGTTAAAGACCAAGTGGAGCATGTGCTAGTTGCCTCTCCTAGGCAAGGGGCCATGATTCTTCCTCCGAAGGTGGCGAAGCCTAGAAACACTAGATCAACAAAGAGAAAGATCACTCCAGTAGTAACTCCCAATGTTACTAGAGCACTCCGAAGCAAAGGCAGGTTTCCCAAGCAACCTATCATTGAAGTGCCAAGGAGGACAAGGGTCAAGAAACCTATCCAAGGCAAAGTGAAGGAAAAAGAGGAGAGTAGACATGAAAAGGAAAGGGAGTTTGACATCATCCACATAGACAGTGATGATGGGGATAATGAAGCTGAAATTCTTTAAGCTCTTTTGCTAAATAGAGAGGCACAAATTCATGACCTACAAGCTGATCTAGAGAGGTCAAAGGACCTCATACATGTTCTATAGACACAAAACAAACAAATGAATGTTCAAATGGAATTTTATGAGGCTCAGGCTTTCAAGTACCAAAGGGAAGCCTCCAAAGCACAAGTAAAGTTAAAATAGCTTATGGATGAATTCAATGACACTGAAGATTAAGAACAGCCAAAAAGGAAGAGGCCTAGGACTATGGGTCTCAAGAGAGCGTTGGAGAAAAAGAAAGAAGAAGAGGTAGCCCTTGTCCGATTTTATCCTCTTACTTATTTACTCGCCCAAGAAATAGAGAATGACCAAGAATCATGGCTTGAAAGGGAAAATAAACATTTGGTGGATAAGTTATAAAGAGCTAACAGAGACTTAAGCTTGCAAAATAAAATTATCGGGCACTACAAAAAGCTAAATCAGTTTGCCCGAAGGAAATTGAAGGTTACAGAAGAAAAGCTCAAGGCAGCCCGAAAGAGGCGCCTGGTAGAAAAAGTGGGGAAAGGTGCATCAAAGCTTGAAATTTTGGCCTCCGCTTCTCTACATGTTTCTAAAAGCCCATGAAGAACTTGCTCACCAAAATTGGGCATATTTCGACAAGATTTTGTTTTTTGACATTTTTGGGCCTATTTGCAGAAAATCATGGGCATCGCCATTTTTGTTTGAAGCATTATCAGAGGTTGAAAGTGGTATCATTGGATGCATTAAATTCAAGGGCATCTACTCAGAAAATTTCAGATCCAAAGGATGGGTTTTGATCCCCCAAAGAGGCGAAAAATAGTGATTTTTTTACTTTATGCCTCCCATATCAGCAAAGGGCTAATTTCTGGTTTTTTCCACTCAGGTCAATTGTTCACATACTTTTAGTGATTATTTTGGGTAAAATCAAGTATTTTTAGAAACTAGACATCCAAGGCTTTCCAACGAGCCATCACGGGCCTCATTTTGACATCGGAGGTCTTTCAAAAGTCTCCCACAAGACAGGGAATTTTCTGTTGCTATATTTCTGAAGCATTTTGGTAAAAAATGCAATTTTCTGAAGTGGCTTTTCCAAATGTGCGTTTAGCCTTTTTTGGCCATTGTCAGTTGGGAAAAGTCAATTTAATTTCATTTTTTAGCATTTTTAAGATATTTTGTGCCTTGGGCTTTGCAAAACCTCAAGGACAAAATCAGATATTTGTATTAGGCCAATGGGCTTGCTAGTTGCTCTAGGAGGTTTTCCTTCTCTTTGGCCTATTTATTCCAAGAGATTTCATTGTAAAGGGGGCTGAAATTGATTTTTTATAGAAATACATGGTTATACAAGATTGGAAGAAATACTTTGTCTCATGCATTGGATAGTTTCTTGAGTGTTTTGGATGGTGAAAGAGGACTGTTGTAGGATTCCTTGACTTGGTAAAATGGTATAGTGTTCCTTCTCTATTATGTTTCCTTAGTTATCATACATATTTTCATGTTTCTTGCTTGATGTAGGACAGTAAAGAATAGATTTGAGACATGCCCATGGAGGCACCTCAGATTTCCTGATTCATTACAGCTTCTATGTTTGTCTTCTTTCTTAGTTATGTCAAATGAATTCTTAAATGCTCTTTGATACCCTAAGATCTTGTTCTCAGTTGCATTAATGGTTATTATGTATGCTAATTAGTATGATTCACGGTACGCCCTGTTTACTCCTTAGTTAACCAAAACCCCATTATTGAAACCTTTCTCTGAATGTTAGATTGTCCTAGTTGAACCAAAGAGGTCTTATATCGATCTCGCCCTTTGCCTATAGTCTGCAATCTTAGTTCAAAGTGCCCGATAGCTCAAAATACTATGTCTAGGAGTTCCCTCTTAGTAGCTTGAGTTATTTTTTTGTCTTAATTATTTTTCCCCAAAGTCTGATAGCGATTTTCCTAAAGTTAGAGAGTCATATATCTCTATGTATCGCTTGAATGTTTATTTTATGCATCTATCAGTTTGAAGTTACATTTATCATGATTAATGGTTAGCCACATTGGAGTTCATGTTTTTGGAAAGTTTGGCAATACCAAAAGATAAGAAAACATCAAAACCACTTTAGACCTCAGGATCTAGCCCTCTTAGGTCTAGAGAGGGATCTCTCTAAAAAGGCAAAGGTATATGTCTTTGAAGCTTGATTTGAAGGTATTAGGCTAGTTATAAGGTGCAAGGTTTGTTTGTCTGGTTGGTTTGTTTGGTTGGTTTGTTTGTCTGGTTGGTTTGTTTGGTTGTTGGGAAACATGAAGGAAAGGTTCAATATAAGACAAAGAGTGAGAAAAGAAGATTTAGGCAAAGGAGAGATACTTCAGGGAACACTCGAGACCATTGGGCAATGGAGTCAAAAAATGGTTTACTTTCTATTTAGTATCCAAGGCTTTCAATTGGGCTAGTCATCTAAAACAAAGGATCTTTAAAGATGATAGTGTGGTATGAAATGATAAGGAATGAAGAGGAATGACAAGGAAACCTCCAAGGTGACCACTTAGGAATCAGATCTAGGGACAAAGCATGCCATTAAACACCTATGATCCACCCCCTAAAAGGTTAACTCTTCAGACAAAGGGAAACATTAAATATTTAAACACAAAGGTGAAGCCTGAGATCAGAGAAAGGCTTTGAACTTTCAATTCTTTGACATTCAACTTAAGGGAACTTAGAAAGGCTCAATTGATTGAAAAGGACCGTAGTGAGACAGAATCAACATTCAAAACTCCCAATATCCCAATTCTTTCAATTAAAACCAAATAAGAACATCTACGAACAGATTCATGAATTCATACATCAGCTAGCAGTGAATGACAACTACTACAGCGTTAGAATTATCTTCGATGGTCTTAGATAGCACAATCGATGAAAACATCAAGCATAAAGACGGGGAATTAGTGCCATGCGAGAATATATCCTAAGCAGTTTGATTCTTACTAGAGAAATGAGAAATGTAATGAATTACAAAAGGAAAACAAAGACAAAGGCGAGAAAACATCACCAGCAGCAATCGGGTGTTACACTAAAATGCGATAAATACGACATTTTACTATGAGTATGAGCTCATTATTACTCATACTTCCTCCTTTTGCAAGTCTAACATATCTGCTCCTCATATCAAGCTTACAAAATCAGAGAAAAGTTCCTAAAATCCCCTAAATATTGGTATCGCACTTTCTCTATTCATTACCTGCGGTCCCGCACCTAAAGTTCAGCTTTCCTGCGGAACCATACCGCACGTTCTTTGTGTTATGGGTGCGGACCTCTGTAAAACTCAAAAAGGCGAGAAAGTAAAGATAAAAAGTTGATTTCAGATGAATTCTAGAAGATTCTAGATAGGAATTTTTGGGAATGGATACGCTTTGAGAAGGTTCATGCATCCCTCACTTGATGGAGCTAACCCCTTGATGTAAGGAGCTAATCCCTTTGAAGGAGGATTCTATCCCTTCATATTTGGAACAAGAAACCTCCTCTTTTCCACTATAAAAAGAGGCCTTGGGTAGCCTCAAAGGGAGTTCAAGCTTAAGATATTTGAAGTTAAATGTTGTTGAGATTTAGACTCAGTTAACTAAGACTTTCTGTGAGGTTAAATCACTCATCTCTATCTGTCTTGGTTCAAAGAGTGCAATGCTTGTCAAATTAGAAGAGATTCCTACTTCGGACCCCGGGAGGACCTGCACGACATCAAGGCACAGGTTGTAAAGGTTTTCTTTATTTGAAGTTAATACAAATATACTCATTTCTCTCATTAAACTGTCTATTTATGGTTTATTTCATAAATTCCTTGATCATTATGATGAGTATGATTTATGATAATGTCTATAAAGGTGCTATGTAATCTTTTTTCTTGTTTGTGACTGCAGATTCATGAGGAATGTTCTTTCAAGTGCACGGGAAGGACTTCAACGAGATCAAACAAGCGCTGGACATAAGGTAGGCCCTACACCTATATAGCATTTTTATGAATCTTATATACTTAGAGAGAGATTAGTATAATTGGTTGTTTGTTGCTAGTTACTTTTAGTACTAGAGAGATCGGTCTTGTCCGCAAGACGGATTAATCTACACAGCAAAATGGCGACTCCACTGGGGAAGAACTTGTTGTTTTTGGTTCTCTTTTATTTTTGATTTGAGGAAAAAAAATTTCCTGATTTTTGATTGATACATATCTGTCTGGGTAATTTAGATTTTCCCTGTTTTTGAAAATTTAGAAATATTTTAAGTTTTTCTATAATTTTTCCTAGGACCGCACTCTGCCTTACTTTGACAGTGCGGGCAGGTTCGCACTTTCTGTAAAGAATACAGTGCGGGACCGCACCTGTCAATACTGGTTACCTGCGGACCCTGTAAAAATTTTAGAAAACCTCTAGATTTCTTTTTCTAGTTTATTTTTAGATATTTGGTTTCTGCCCAGACTGATTATTGTTTCTGTCAAGAATTTTTTGTGAATGAACTCCAACAGTGTTGATGTTTTGATGATTTTCTAGAAGATTTTGCAGTTTGGATTGTTTTTCCACTTGGTCTTTGTAGCGATTCGAACTCTTGACAATTTGCAGTATCTCAGATTACATTGATCTCTTTTTGTCTTTTGAATCCGACCTGATTGTGAAAACATCCTATATTGAGAAATTAAGCCTTTTTGTTTCTTTGCAAATCTTCGAAAAAACTTGGTTGAAAGTTTTGAATTTCATTTTTATAAAAACATATTTTGAGTGTTTTTGATCTGTTTGTTATTCTGAACGAATAGATTCTTAGTTTGCTGAACAACTAAGGAAAACATTCATAAAAAAAAAAACTTAAAAGCTTTTACTCAATTTAGATTTTAGATCTCAAGATTAGATTTTGTAGTTTTGAGTAGTTTTTAATTTTTATAGCTTTCTTTCGAAGGAAAATTGTTTTTGTAGCTTCAAGTTTGGAAAGAAAAAGGATTTTGTTATGAGCTTTGATCATTTATCTCATTATTGAAAAGACAAAATATTTTCTTTCAATCATTCTTCATGTTTAAAGAAGGAATTGTTTATTAAAAGAATTGCATTCTCCAACTCTTTCTTAAATAGAAGTTCATTGAAAGAAAAAGAATTGATTATCATCATAGGTGCATTTTAGTGTTTTTTGGAAGTCGAGTCTTCACATCATCCAAAGTTTCATTTCCGCACCCATTGACTTAAGAAACAACTCTTAAAAGTAACGCTTAAATAAAATTCATCTAGTAATATTTTTATTTCTAGGGCTCTCATCACCAACATAGCTTAGGCTAGTATCTTGGAGTAGGGAGTAATTAACTCTCCAAGATAGATAAAACAAACAAGTAGATATATCTTGCGGTAGAAAGAATTCCAGTTGTTGCATGTATGCTCTAGGAAGCTCCTCTTAAAGGAGTTAAGCACGAGATCATATCTGAACCAGTGGGGTAATCAATCCTTCCTCATTGGGAACGATAGAAGATATACACGTATTAAAAACGGTAAACCTTGGATAGACCATTGTCGAGGAGCCTGGGGTCACTTGTCGGTAAACCTTGGATTGTTTCAAGGAGCCTTCAAGGGGATTGAGCTTTGTTACTCTGCCCTTGCGTGTGTGTCGGATCGTAGACTGTTCCCCCAGGTATATTTGTTTCAGTTGGTAACCTTAGAGGCCATAATCTTTAGGATTCTTTCCTAAGGTGACGGTGGAGGAAAGATCCCACTGTACCTGGAACAGACGTCGACTAGACTCACTTGGACTCTCTGGGGGGTTCTCTTCACTCGAGATGGTTTTGTGAAGAAACTTGTGCCAGTCTGTTTCATTAAGCAGGTTGTCGGGGTAACTGTTCCAACCACCCTTTTCGTGTTAAAATTCTACTAAGTTGGATTTCATCACCAACTAGTGTTTTTAGTACGGAAAGTTACCTATTTGTGTGTGGTTTGAACTCTTAGATTTTTAAGCGAATGATTCAATTGTTTGTTTCTTAGAGACTTTAGGTGTTTTCATTGAAATTTTTCTTTGTTTTCGTGTGATTAGATAATTTTTAATCGTGGCGGAATTGCCGAGACAATCCCGGAGAATACAAGGGAAATCCCCTGAATATTCACCAAGTCAACTTGAAGGGCTTCGAGCTTTGATACCACACAGTAGCCGTAGACTTAGGTCAACAGAAGTTGAAAGCTCAGCTATAGTTATACATCCTGATCATGAAATACCTACAACAGAATACATTCAAGAACCGATTTCAGTTTCTGAAGTTACTGAAAATATTTCTCCTTCCGGTGAATTATCTGACGAACCTGAAATCTCCGAGCCTGAAACTGAATCTTCTGTGTTAGAAACATCTTCAGGATTTGTTACACCAACTTCTAGCGATCCAGGTTCACCTAGGGTAAGAAATATCATTATAGAAAATCTTCCCTCTGGACTTATTTCTATTGAAGAACTTACTAATCCAGAAGAAGACATATCTCTTCCCAACTCCCCTCAATCGTTAAATCTTAGGGAGCGTGAATCTATTTTCTACAGCCCCATTCGAAATAATCCTTGGTATCTCTCTTTAACAGATTTTTTAGAGAATCCGGGTCTTGCTTTTTATCCACCTCGAATTCCATTTCATCCTACACCCAGAGGTTATTATCCGTCATCTTTTATGGCTGGAGAGTCATCCATGTTTTCTCAAACACCGGAATCATTTTTACATGGTGGTCCTTCTGTTCCTTCGGGATATCAGTCTTTGTCTGGTACTTTCTCGGGAGCAACTCCTCAACCCATCGAAAACGTGTTATCATCTAGTCTTGATGGACTTAAAATTGAAACGTCGAACGCAGAGCAAATTTTTATGATGTCTGGTAATATTCCCAATCCTCAAACTCAAGGCAGTCAGTTTCCTTCTGGGGGTCAACCTCAGGGAACTCAGTTACCGCCTGGGGGGCAACCTCAGGGTAGTCAGTTACCACCCGGGGCACAACCTCAGGTAGCTTTTTCCCAGGACAAACTGTGGAATCATATTATTTTGGGGGGCAACCCCAAGGGCAGTACATACCTCAGGGTTATCAACCCCAAGGACAGTACATTCCTCAAGGTCAACCCCAAACTCAATATGCTCCTCAGGGTCCTTATCAACCCCAGCCTCAGTACGTGCCTCAGGGTTATCAACCTCAAGGGCAGTACCCAATTCAAGGTTACCAACAGCCTTCTGGTCAACCATCTGTTCAAGGAGCCGGGAATTTACCTCTTAATTATCAACCCTACGTTCAACCAGGTTATGGTCCTTACGTTCAACCTTCTATGGGACAATACCCCGGAACTATGGTGTTGGATCCATCCCAATATCAACAGCCTTTGCAGCCTAATGTGCAGTTGCCTTATCAACCTGGCCAACCTTTGGTTTCTGGTTCAACCCAGCAACCTATTCAGCCAGCTATCCAAACTCCTGCACCTAGTTCAGTTCAGCAGGCTGGGCCTAGTACACCTCAGACTCCGCCTCAAACTGCTGTAACTGCTGCAACGTCTGTTCAACCTGTCACACCTGTTTCTGGAGTATCTGTAGCACCGAATTCTTCTATCCCTGTATCTGTGCAAATCCCTCAAGTCTCTGTACCTCAGTCAGGACCTTCCATTCAGACTACAGTTCAGATGCCTGCAGGACAAGCCGGTATGAGTACAGTTGTTACAAGTCAACCTCAATTTACGTATCAACCGTACCAAGGACAGCCGCAATTCGGTCCCTATGTACAAAATCCAAGCTATCAGTATCAACCGTACCCTGGTTATACTTATCAACAACCTCAGTATGGTCCGGTTCATCCTGGTTATCCGGGAGGTTAAACAATACCTAATGAAATTCTGATTCCTAGTTATCCTGGGTATCCGCCTCCTAGATCTGCTTTGGCTTCTCAAGGTTTTCATGACCCTAACCGTCAATTACTGTTTATCGCAACTTTGGACTTACCTGATTTGACGCGCCTTACAAATGATCCAATTTTCTATTATTAGAACTGGCCGCCAATGCCTCATAAGTTGCCCAGTGATATACCAAAATTCGAAGGTAAGTCAGGAGAGGATCCATCGAATCATGTTATGACTTATCACCTTTGGTGTGCATCTAATTCAATCGTTGATGATTCGATTCGCTTACGTCTTTTTCAAAGAACCCTCATAGGTCTTGCTGCCAAATGGTACATTGAGTTACCACGCAGCTCGTTTCATAATTTCAGTCAGTTAGCAACAGCTTTCTTAACTCATTTTCAGTTGCCTGTCAGATATGACAATGGCACAGAATTATTAACTTCGCTAAAACAATCTACGTCCACATATATTTCTGATCATATTCATGAATGGCGACGTAGACGACGTTTAGTGAAAGTTTATATTCCGGATCAAATTTTGGCAGAATGGTTTGTTAAATCATTGTTACCCAAGATCACTGAAGATGTAGCTAAGGCTGGTGTTGTTACTGAAGAGCAAGTAATTTCTCAGGCTCAGTACCTTGACCTCGTTTATACGCAGTCAGGTACTCTACATGAGAAAATTCCCGATCTTCCAAAACAAGGTCAAATAGCTGCCGCTCCTTCAGGGTCTCATGCCGCTGACGGTATGATTGGTACAGTCAATTCTAAAAGCAAGAAGAAATCCTCAAAGAATTCTTCTCCAATTATAACTTTACCTGATTCCCCGAAAGGAGAATCCTCTCCCGAAGTTTCTGCCGATATTCATGTCGTTGAAACATCTACGACAAAATAAAAAACCGGTGGTAAAAAGAAGGGGAGGAACAAAAACAAAAAGAATTCGAAAGAGAAAACTGATAAAGATGAATCCAATGACGAAAAACATAAACCTCGCTATCCTTGTTTCATTTGTGAACAAGATCATTTCACAAAAGAATGTCCATATCGAGACGAGGTTACGAAATTCGTTAAAGGATTGTAACAACCTGCTGTCTTGAAGGATCCTTTTCCAATTCAAGATAGTAAGATGATTGGTTCTTCCTCGACTACTTTAGAAGAGCCTATTATGATGATGTATCATGTAAGGGTTGCGACACGATCGCAAGATTACGGTTCTAAGAATTCTGTTGATGGCAAAGAAGCAGAGTCTTCTAATGTGAATACATCAACTACAACTCCTTTTGTTTCCGTTCTGCTACAGATCGAGAAACAAAATCCAGACTTGATAATCAAACCGCCTGCTAAAGGTGTTCTTTGTAAATCAGCTTTCAATCCACATGCGAGAGCTGCTCAGAATTACAACATTTTTGAAGACTTAGATGTTTCTCCTTCAACGATGTCGGCTTTGGAAGTGTTGCAATCGTGTCCAGCATAGCGTAAATTATTATTGTCTGTATAGGAGTTGTCGATGTTCAGGATTCTAACCTTATAATCTTCGATCTAGAAAATAGTACACCACGTCTTCCTCACCAAATGGCTTTCCAGATTCCAGTGTTAGTAAAAAACAGACCAATCTTTCGGACTGTGATTGATGAGGGAGCTTCAACGTGTATTATGTCAATTCAGTGTTGGAAATCTCTTGGTTCTCCTACACTTAACCAATCTCCGACGATTCTAAAGGCTTTTGATGGTCGAGGTTTTCAACCTTTTGGTATTTTGCAGGATTTACCCATAGGGGTCGAAGGTAAAATTGTTAATCTAGATGTGGAAGTGGTTGATGCCCCTCTAGATTACAACCTTCTACTGGGTCGTAGTTGGTCCTATGCTATGACTGCTGTTGTCTCTTCGGTATTTCGACTTATAAAATTTCCATATCAAGGAAAGATCGTGACAATAGATCAGTTAACTTATTTCTCGTCTGACCCAGCCTCTACAGAAACAATCCAGCATGTTGGTAAAACGGCTATCCCTTATAAGGATGTTGGAGTAGGTTTGATTAAAGATTATGGTTTACTAGGAACTTTTTCCTTTCCTCCTCCTAACGTATCGCCTTCTACTGCAAGTATTCATATGATTTCGTCAGACACTGTTATGTTTGATGATCCTTGGATTATTCCTTCAGAATCCGAGATAGATTCATTTGATGGCGTGATGCCCTTGAGTCCATTTGAAATTGCGTACCAGGCTGTACAGTCATTTTCCGACCACTCTTCAACCGAAACCGATCCAATGAATGGGATCCATGAGGAATCACTTACTATATCTAGTTCAGTTACAACGACATTTCCTGAACTTGTTCATACAGATGAGAAAATTCGTGAGTTTTTGTCTGTTGATGATTTACCATGGGAAGATCTACATCACCGATCTTCATTTTTACCTGAATTAGATCATTTTGAAAATGATTTCGCTTCAATTTTTACTGCTGAATATGTCAAGGAACCTCAGAATCCATTGCAAAATCCTGATTTTGAGTTAAATTTGGAAAATATATCTAGAACGGTTCCAATTGACATTTCAGTAAAACCAGGAATAATTGAAAACATTCATATAGGTGCTTGTTGTACGGATGAAGAAATTCGGACTTATAAAGCCCTATTTCAAGAATTTCGTGACGTGTTTGCCTGGTCTTATGAAGAAATGCCAGGAATTGATCCATCGATCGTCGTTCATGAAATTAAGACTTACCCGGATGCTAAACCTGTTCGTCAACGATTACGTCAAATTCATCCTAGAAAAGCTGCTGCTATAAAAGCTGAAGTTGAAAAATTACTTCGAGCAGGATTCATTTATCCAATTCCCTTAACGGATTGGGTATCGAATATTGTTCCCGTGACTAAAAAACAAGGAACGATAAGAGTATGTATCGATTATAGGGATATTAATCGAGCATGTCCAAAAGATAATTATCCAACTCCCTATATCGATCAAATAATCGATGATTGTGCTGGCAGTGAATTTTTTTCCTTCATGGATGGCTTTTCCGGCTACAATCAAATAAACATACTCCCTGTAGATCAACCCAAAACAGCTTTTATTTGTCCGTGGGGAACGTTTGCTTATTGTAAACTACCTTTTGGACTAAAAAATGTTGGAGCAAATTTTCAACGGGCTATGTCTTATGCATTTCATGACATTAAGCACATTGTCCAGCCATATCTCGATGATTTACCTGCTCATTCATTACGTAGGGCCGATCATCCCACTCATTTACGAGCAATTTTTATGAGATGTAGGCATTATCGGATAAGGCTGAATCCGCATAAATGTGTTTTCTACGTAGAATCGGGTCGATTACTAGGATTTGTTGTCTCGAAAGCAGGTATTCGCGTCGATCCATCGAAGGTCGAAGCCATTGTTAAATTGCCTCCTCCTTCGACTTTACGCCAACTCCAAAGTTTGCAGGGGAAAGCAAACTTTTTACGTAGATTTATTCCTAACTATGCCGAGCTTACAAAGGGTTTTACCCGGTTGTTGAAACAGAACATTCCGTTCTTTTGGGACGAGATCGCTGATCGATCTTTTGATGCACTTAAACACGTGTTGACCCATGCACCGTTATTGCATCCTCCCAACTACAACCAAGATTACATTTTGTACCTCGCTGCTTCTCATTCCACCATTGGGATGGTACTAGTTCAGGAAGATGAATCTCACAATGAACATGTGATTTATTATCTTAGTCGAAATCTGCATCCGACTAAAATCAAATACACACATGTGGAGAAATTGGCCTTGGCAGTTGTTCAAGCTATTCAACGTTTTAGACATTACATCTTGTTACGTAAAACCACGGTAATTTCTAATTGCAACCCTATGATGTATATTTTGACCAAACAATTGCTAGGGGGCAAATATTCCAAATGGATAGTTATCCTACAGGAATTTGACTTGGAATTTGAAAAATCTAAGGCAAAGAAATCTTTGGTATTTGCGGAACTGATGTGCGATTTCCCCTCTACTGATACTGAAACAGTGGCAGAAGAGTCCATTGCGGACGAATCTTTGTTTCTCATCAGTACACTTGATCCATGGTATGGAGATATTATTGTTTATCTCCAAACCCAATCTTTTCGGCCTGATATTTCATGAACTCAGCGATGGAAAATACGCTTCCAATCCCAACAGTATAATATCATTGGTGATACACTTTATCGACGTGGAGCGGATTCTGTTTTCCGACGTTGTCTAACTCATGAAGAAGCTGAAAAGGTGTTAAATGAATGTCATTCTGGAGCATGTGGCGGTCATATGTCTGGGTATGCCACAGCCCAAAAGATATTGCGTGCAGGTTATTTCTGGCCAACATTGTTCAAAGATTGCATTTATGCGGTTCGGAAATGCCACAACTGTCAAATTTTTGATCGAAAAATACGCGCGCCACCCGCTCCTCTTCACCCTATAATTGCTGTTGGTCCTTTCGCAAAATGGGGTATCGATTTTATTACATGTAAACCTCACTCGGCCGGGGGGCATGCCTATATTATTCTAGCAGTAGATTATTTTACAAAATGGGCCGAGGCGATGCCTACATATTCAGCTGACGGCAAGACTGCTGCAACATTCGTATTTAATCACATAATTGCTAGGTTCGGTGTTCCTCAAGCTATTATTACGGATCATGGAAGTCATTTTCGGAATGTCATGATGACTGAACTGACAGACCAGCTTGGCTTGCGCCACGATAGTTCCACTCCGTATTATCCGCAAGCCAATGGTCTGGTTGAAGCCATTAACAAAGTTTTAGTCACCATGATTAAATGAATCATTGGTATTCACAAGACGAATTGGCATTCCATGTTATTTTCAGCGCTTTGGGCATATCGAACCTCAGTCAAAACATCAACGGGTTTCACTCCTTTTCAACTGGTCTACGGTTTGGAAGTTGTGCTACCGATTGAATGCGAAATACCGTCACTAAAATTAGCCGTAGAATTACTTCCAGCTACGTCTGAAGAGGAAAAACGTTTCTTGTACTTAGCCCAATTAGATGAGAATCGACGAAGTGCTGCAATAGCAAACGAGGCTCATGTTAAAAGGATAAAAGCTCAGTATGATAGAAATGTGACCCCTCGAAAATTTTCAGAAGGAGACCTAGTTTTACTTTATGATCAAGCTAATGACAAGCTAGGAGCTGGGAAATTCGTGCCTATGTGGCATGGTCCTTACATTGTGAAACGAAAGTTAGCAAAAGGGGCCTATGAGTTGATATATTTTGACGGTGTCCCTTTGGATAAACCCAGAAATGGGCTTTATCTAAAGCGATATTATGCTTAAACGAGGTGTGGAGATTTTTTGTTAGTTTAGATTTCTTTACTGCTGGTGTGTTTTAGATTAGAAAGGTGTGCCTAGTTTAGAAGTGTGTTTTTGTCACTATTACTGCTTATCTGAGTTTTACTCTTGATATTGCAGATGTCGACGTCTCTTCAAACCTACATTGGTTTTGCTGATGGTGCTTGTCATAGTACACAGAACATTTCTTCCGCAGCTTGGGTTATCTATTCACCCTCTGACGAGTTAGTATCCATGCATGGGGTAAGCCTTGGTCAAACAACAAATAACATTGCCGAGTATAGTGCGGTGATTGAGTTATTATCTGAGTCCATATCATTTGGAATTCGGAGTTTGATTGTAAGGTTGGATTCTGAACTTGTTGTATTACAGCTTAACAGGGTTTATACCATTAGAAATCCGGTGTTATTACGGTTGTTTTTGAGAGTTCGTCTCTTGGAACGTGAGTTTGATTACATTGAATATCAGCATATTCCAAGACATTTAAATACATTAGCAGATTCAATTGCTTCTAGTATGATAAATAGACATTTGCAATAATCAAAAGCAGTAAAACAAACAACATTCACATATGTACACAGATAGCCGTCAAAATAGTGATATATCATAGTATAAGAGTGTTTTCAAAAAATATACATCGTCTTCGATCATAGGTTGGAAACACCTTATGATCGGCAAAAATGATAATACAAAAGTAAAAAATATGAGTCTACACGATCATCCCATCACTGATGATGATCACGATAAGAAACCACTGCTCGGGCTACCTTGCATAGGAACCTCCTAAAAGGTCCTGGAACTCCAATCACAGATCTCTGCAACCTAAGAGGAATGTCATCTATGCTCGTCTCTGGAATATCTAGAGTCAAACGCTCTAGATGATGCTCTAAATCAGTCAAAATCTCCGCTGATTGGCCTGCTGGGGCTGGTGCGGCCGCAACTGGTTGTCTTCTCTCGTAAGGTTGGAGATGGGTTGGTCTTTGTGGACCTACATCTGTTTTCAAAAAAAATTTGGTTATTAGTTTTCAAAGACGATAAAAAATTTAAAAAAAAAAAATTAGAATTTAGCAAACGTTGAAAAATGATTGTACCTGACTCATCCCACTGTTCCCCTGCTGGGAGAGCCATCTCTCGGTCGCTGCGGAAATCTATCCCGGCATATGGAAAATCCTCTATCACAAAAAGTTGGCGATCCAGCCAACGAAAATATGAAGAAGGAAATCGCACAATCTCAGTACCCTCAATAGCATGACGAGCCATCAACGCGGACCAACGAACCATTCTCGGTTCTCGAGGTCGACCGGCATCAACGGCAATACTCTGTGGAGATAACATGGGGATCCTCTCCAGAGCGAAAGAAACGACGATGGATCCATATCCAAAGTTTTTCAGTTTCCCATTTTTTTCTCTGGTTAGTTGGCCTTTTACATTGGCCAACACAGCTTCACACCAGTTAAAGATGGTGCCGCGAAAGAAGTCTACGGCAACACGCATTTGGGAACCAGTAGCTACATGAAGCGCAACACTCCCACACATTTTGGTAACAGTAAAAGCAATAAATTTCAATTCAGGACGGATGATGTGTTTTATGTCAATCCGTTTGTCCCGAGGATTTGCCTGATCATTGTAGAATTCTAGTTGGAGACTAGCGACAGTCTGGCCACCTGGCCTAGTCCCAAACAAAGAAACTTGTTCGCCCCTCTTGGACAAACCAGTCAAGAAATATATATCCTACAGCTCAATTTCGAGCCGGTGGCCACCAATGAAGAAGCACTGGTCCTCCACATTCCATCTGTGTACCAACCATGTCAAGAGTTCTACTTGTGCCCTCATGCCTGAGATGGCCCAAAATTTGTATAAGCCACATGCTTTTAATGCCCTTTGTGTGGGAAAATGAAGTATTGTGGCTTCATCCACTTCCTCATGCTCACGTTCTCGCCAGATAAGCATCTTGTTACTCCTACAATACAGAAAAAGGCAAGTTAGAATAGTTTTATTTGAAAATTTTTGGCAAATAAATGAGAAATCCATGCTTTAAAACTAACCGCGCGGGTACCGCACCCGCTCTGTGTAAATAGAGCGTAGGTCCGCATGCTCAGTGTGTGCCGGGTGTGGAACCCACGACTTTTTCCTTATAGGAAAAAGTCGGGGTCCGCAGGTAGCCTGTGTCCCACCTGCGGACCCCGCGGGCGCATTTTTGAACCATTTTTTGCCCCAAAAATTCAAACTAAAGCCTAAAAACAAATTTCAAATGGATGAAAAACAAGATAAGGAGGTCGTGGATTACCTGGGACTGACGGTTTTCGATTCCAACGGACGAATTTTCCAGAATCTTCACAGGAACTTTCTTACCCAAAAGCTTTTTACTTTTCACTCTGGAATTGAACGGTAAAAATGAAATTGAAAAAGTC
This sequence comes from Pinus albicaulis, assembly GCA_034641835.2. Taxonomy (NCBI): domain Eukaryota; kingdom Viridiplantae; phylum Streptophyta; class Pinopsida; order Pinales; family Pinaceae; genus Pinus; species Pinus albicaulis. Next base: position 30,960 of record JAXQQM020066979.1, on the reverse strand, counting down.
CTTTTTATAAGTTTTTTCGAATGGATGAATTTTTAATTTATTTATTTTTCACTTTAAAAAGGGTATTTTTGAAAGCATTTTTACTTATCTTAAACAGGTATGTGTAATGTTTCAAGTTTTTGTGCAGAAATTGGATTTTTCAGGAGAATTGATCATTTTTCAACAAAGAGCATACTTTTATCACTTTTTCGGACTCTTTCAAAATTTTACGAAAAAGCGAAACATTGGAGTTCTCTTTTAAGCCCTTTTCAGACTCTCTAAACATGAAAAGATTGCCGAGTACTTGATTGTTCGAACTCGTTAAAGTAAATGAATAATCGTCCCTTCAGTATAAGTTTACCCCTTTTACGGACTAAAATGGACTATTTACGAAAAAGGTATACGTTGACTAATTACGGTCAATAGAGTTCTCTCCCGCATTATTTTATCCTTTTTCGGGCTCGAGAGACTAAATTTACGAAAAAATACACCCACGGAGTTTTCTTAAGTTTTTCTTCTGACTCCCTAAAACTGAAAAACACCGAGTTTCTCCTATACTGGACTCGTTAAAACTTAACGGTAAAGGACCTGTTTAATTTTCAACAGGAACGGACCACTCCTTCTTAGGGTTCGAATTTTAAACTAAGTTGGACTCATCCGAAGGATGAGCTTATAACCAAGCAAATGTTATCCTCCTCAAGCTTGTCAAAAAATAAAGAGGTACTTGCCAGAAATGGTGGGGGAAAAAGAGAGAAAAATGGGCGTGTTTGTTGTATTTTAAATTTTCGAAAATTCAGTCAACCACTCTTGAACACGACACTTTCATTTACCTGGGTTGGGAAGTCCTTTACCTAACAGTTAATCAAACCACATTGAAAGTCTTCAGCCGGTTTCTGGGTATTAGCTTTGGGTCAATCATTACCAAGCCATCTGCAGTGTCGTTATGTGTTCAAGAGAACAGTTCAAATAAACCATTCATATGCAAAATATCTGTCATCCATTTTTGACCATCCCTGAGTTAGTCCTTGCCAATATATTTTCAAAACTTGATCTATGATTTCGTGTTGTGGGCTTGCCTACGACAGATCACTTTCTATCGACATCAGCACATTATCTAGGAAGTTGATCCAGAAATTGTCAGTACCTTGAAATCTGCATACCTCAATGGCAGGTTTCTCGCCTTCGACGATAGGTTGCATCATTGACCTTCGATCAAATGATTCCGTGAGATGTTCGACTTCAGCTCATTCATTCACATTTCATGGATTGTACTGGGTACTTTGAGAGCCATTGAAATTACTGGTGGTTTCTCTCACACTTGTTAACAGTTCACATCATTGACTGGTAATCAAGTGGTTTCTACCATGTTCGACTTCAACACATTTATTCACATGGATAGAATCATACTAGTTCGAGATGCGGAAATCAAGACCCTGGATCTAGTTTCCACCATCCAGGCTGCGAGGAATTTTGTTGTCATCTATACAGTAGACTATTGATAAACAGATGGCTGCGTCCATACTGTGTCTACATATATCTGTACTATGATGTATTCAAAATCATTCATGTATCAGAACGATTTCAGTTAGTTTATAGTTAGTTTTTATCTGAGTATGGGAATGCCTACCTCAGTGATGACATATATATGTATATATTTTGCATTGAATGTTTTTACAGGTTCCGACTGGGGTGTCCACAGGATGATCTTTGAAATGATAAAGTACTGCACTCTTCATATATGACGGACTACAGCTTCATCTATTCCAGACTTTGCACTTTAGGGGGCAATTTGTTACACTAAAATCTGTCATCCTGACATTTTACTATGAGTATGAGCTCATTATTACTCATACTTCCTCCTTTTGCAAGTCTAACATATCTGCTCCTCATATCAAGCTTTCAAAATCAGAGAAAAGTTCTTAAAATCCCCTAAATATTGGTATCGCACTTTCTCTATTCATTACCTGTGGTCCCGCACCTAAAGTTCAGCTTGCCTGCGGAACCATACCGCACGTTCTTTGTGTCATGGGTGCGGACCTCTGTAAAACTCAAAAAGGCGAGAAAGTAAAGATAAAAAGTGGATTTCAGATAAATTCTAGAAGATTCTAGATGGGAATTTTCGGGAATGGAAACGCTTTGAGAAGGTTCATGCATCCCTCACTTGATGGAGCTAACCCCTTGATGTAAGGAGCTAATCCCTTTGAAGGAGGATTCTATCCCTTCATATTTGGAACAAGAAACCTCCTCTTTTCCACTATAAAAAGAGGCCTTGGGTAGCCTGAAAGGGAGTTCAAGCTTAAGATATTTGAAGTAAAATGCTGTTGAGATTCAGACTCAGTTAACTAAGACTTTCTGTGAGGTTAAATCACTCATCTCTATATGTCTTGGTTCAAAGAGTGCAATGCTTGTCAAATTAGAAGAGATTCCTGCTTCGGACCCCAGGAGGACCTGCACAACATCAAGGCACAGGTTGTAAAGGTTTTCTTTATTTGAAGTTAATACGAATATACTCATTTCTCTCATTAAACTGTCAATTCATGGTTTATTTCATAAATTCCTTGATCATTATGATAAGCATGATTTATAATAATGTCTATACAGGTGCTGCGTAATCTTTTTGCTTGTTTGTGACTGCAGATTCACGAGGAACGTTCTTTTAGTGCACGGGAAGGACTTCAACGAAATCAAGCAAGCGCTGGACATAAGGTAGGCCTTACACCTATATAGTGTTTTTATGAATCTTATATGCTTAGAGAGAGATTAGTATAATTGGTTGTTTGTTGCTAGTTACCTTTTGTACTAGAGAGATCGGTCTTAATGTAAGGAACGGATTAATCTACCTGACATCGAGGATCCAAAGAAATGTGCTTGTCATATTAAATAGCAACACCAGTCATTTACAACATTGTCCAATAGCTTTATATTCAGTCTGAAAACATCTTCCTCAACCTATCTTACAACTTTACACAGAGAACTATATCTCAAGAGAAACAACTTACAATTCATAGTTATCCGATCAATAATCAACAAAAACCTTTATAATGTGTTTTTCTTGAGTTATTATAGATGAAAAGAGGCAGAGGAGGTAGATGAAACACTAAATGAAACATTAAAATAGAAACAGAAGAAGAGGGCTCGAGGCCCATTCTGTCTTAATATCTATGCATTAATCTTCAGTACTCTTTGGGTGAAAGAGTGGTCTTCGACATGCTGACATTAATTCTAGGTATGTTCTTTGATGTACTTTCCGGCTGTAGTACTCTGGTTGATAGAAAAAGGTAGATAAATAACTTTGAGGTCTACCATACTGCATAACAAATGATTTGGTAGCATTAGGACTTCTGTCAGGGTGGAAATCTTCTCAGGAACACGATGTAGAATAAAAACAGTATGGATACTTTGTCCTTTCTCGGGAGGGAAACTTCTGCTGATGTGAAACACTGATAATATTTTTTCCTGTACGTTAGGCCTCATTAAGCCTTTTGTGTAATTCATGAGGTATTCAATCTAGTACATTCGCCCTTTGAACAGTTAATTAAAGCTGATAATCTTCAATTAGAGGCTTTAAAACTCTTTAATCCTCTACTGATACTCTTTGTCGCTTCATGACTGTCTCTGTCTGTGAATTTTGCAAGTTTAATGGTGCTGGAGGTTTTACCCAGAGTTAATACCCCTGATTTGGATAAAATATGTGTTTAAACCCCCTCAGGAGTCTTCCCTACAAATTCTAGCTCTGAAAATGGCCTTCTCTGCGCTCTGTGTCACTAATAGTGACTGTGAGCGCAGGCCATGGCGGTTTCCCATTGCACCTTAACCTATGGCTACAAAATGTTAAGAAAATCCATGTGGAATGATGGTGGATCTGGTTGGAAGGCGTGATAAAGGCGACGGAACATGAATTAAGCTTCGGTGGATGCAAGGGAAAAGCTGGTGAAAAATCTTGTGGCCTTCATGAAAACCGATCGATGGAGAATCAGCGAAGGAATGGTAATGGGCCAGATTCGATCGGATGCGGGGCGATGATCGACGGTTATGATTAACTGATGGAATGGCTTATGAAGGTCAGACAAAGGAATATAATTTTTAATCTAAAAAATTAAAAGTTTAATGTGAGCAGGTTACAAATGTTTTTAATGTCAATCATTCAGTTTTTACCTTTGGACAGAAAACAAAGGAAATGCATGAAAATGCAATGAAATGGGTGTATTTGATGGTGGGACCCGGCATGGGCGGAGGGCGATTTAACATGGACCATTAGATCTCAGGAGGAGATAAACGACCGAGATGCCACGATGAAGTTCTTTGATCGTTCGATGGAAAAATATGAATGTAATGCGAGATGTCATGAGGGTCGTTGATCCGCATAGATCAACAATCAGGATTGCATGGAATAAAGTCCATGAGCAGAAGTGGGGAAGTGGTTTTCCAAGAAAAACATTCGTTTTCGCGCGATGCAAAGGGAGGAAGGCGGTTTTAATTTTTCGAATGCGATATAGGTCCCCGGCTGACATGTGGCCTTTTAAAACCGCCCATATCGTGTAAATTTGAACTGTTAACATTTGGATGCCAAAGTTGTGAGATATTGATGCTGGCCATTGGATCTGGGACTATGAGATCCGACGGTGGGAGATGGAGCGCGATACAAGGAGAAGCGCAGTCGTTAAGGTGGGGGATGATCAAAAGTGGTTTGACTGTGAGCCATCTGATCAGTGCGATGGACGGTCGAGATCTGTAGAGGGAAAGCAAAGGCAGAGGTGTTGGTTAGTGGGTAGGAGGAATCTGAGCCATTGGATCAAGAGGGATGAACGACCAGGATCCAATCAGAAACGTAGGGGGCAGGGGCCAGAACTCCAATGGGATGGAGGGGCAATTGCATCTGGACCTTCGGATCAGCGGAAGATCAACGATTGTGATTGGATCAGAGGTGGCCAATCGGGGGACACGAGGCAGAATGAGATCAAATCCTGGCTGTTGGTTCTTGTGGATTCAATGGCCAGGATCCAATCAGTGATCGGCCAATCGGGGCATCGAAGGGTGGTACATTTTAAAATCTCTGATTGGCAATGAGCGCGATGCTGCAATTGTCGTCGGATTTAAATGTGAATCAACGGTGGAGATGGCCATCGGAGGGTTTACAAAGAAGTGTGATGGGGTTTGCGGTGAAACAAACGTGGATCATCGAATCTTTGCAGATCGACAACTGATAATGCACCAAAGGCCGACAGAACAAAACACCATCTAATCGGAACTTTTTCATTTTACAAGGAAAATGTGCTCCGCTCCAACCTTCCAATGCGATAAGCTCTTTATGGTTTAGCACTTGGTCTTAGCGCTTGGGTGCATGTAGGGGAAGTGGTTAAGGGGCTGGCTGAAAGGAGCTAAACCTGTATATGGTAAAAGTGGGTTTTTTGGCCTAAAAATTGAGTTTTTAAGGCTTAAAAGAGGTTTTCAGTAGAGGGAAAAAGGGATTTTTAAGCCAAACAAAGGGTGTTTGTAAGGTTTAAAGGGGAGATGGGATGATTTAGTAGGCTTAGGAAGGGATTTTTGGGGGTCAAAGGGGAAATTTTGGAAAGGGAAAAAGGGTTAAAATGGGGAAATTTGCATGGATACAAGGGGGGAAATGGAGGCTTTTATGAGAATAATTTTTTCATAGACAGTGAGGCTTTTTGGATGGAAACAGAAGTGAAGATATTATTGATGGAAAAGGGCACATAGAGGCTTCAAGAATGATATGTTTTCATAGGAAATTTATTTCTTGAAGGCTTAGAAAAATATTTAGCCACCTGTTTGCTTGCCAAAAATTCATAGGTGGCTAACAGTGGCTCCACATGGGGATGGCATCTTCTTGAACATGTCAAGAATTCAGAAAATAATATTTGGAGTAGGTGAGATGCCTGATATTTGAACCATCCTTACTTATTTGATTTAGTTTTTACAAACATGATGGATATTAATCAGCAGAAAGAACTCCCCAAACAATCTACCTACCCATCTTACGATCCTGACATTTTTTCTTCGAGGTGCATTTGAATTTGCAGACCTTATTCATCATTTTTTTCATTGAAAGTAGAAAGAAAACTAATCTAATTCCACCCTTATTCCTCCATGAGACCATATTAAACTGTTGGTCTCATTAGCTTCTCTACCTAATCTAACATCTACTAGGATTAAACTGTCTAGTAGATTTCTTCTCTACATTCTACGACAGAAATTTAAAAACAGTCAAACCATGATTAGACAGTCTAGTTTGCTGTAGATCCATGGCATAAAAATAGTTGCACATGGACTGAAATTGTAGAAAACTGAAAACAAAACTTGAAGGCTTGAAATATGGAAACTTTTGAAGCATCCTTCTTTCCTTGTGACTCAAGTTTTGAGCTTGTTAGAGTCACTTTTCCTCTCCATTTCGGCTCTGGTTTTGGGCTTGTTAGAGATGATTCTTCTTTCTTCTTTGCTCGTTCAGATTTCGGGCATATTAGAACTAGCTTCTTTTAATTCTTTTGGCTCAGGTTTTGATCATATTAGAGCCAATATTTTGCACTTCATAGGTTCATCTTTTGAGCATGTCTGAACCTCTCTTTCTCTCTTTTTTGAAACATTTTCTCTTTTTCTTTGAAAACAGAACACAAAAATGGTATTTACAATGGAAATGAAAACTAGAAATTGGAAATCAATAGTAGTAATGCTTGAGCATCCTGCCATTGATAGGACCCCCAAACAAATCTGTACCATCTAGCTCTTGCAGAAAAAAGGCATTTGGACCAATGGTGGATTGGATGATATAAGGACCCTACCACAAACTGTCAAATTTGCCATGCTTTCCTTTGTCTTCTCTCCTACAGTCCCACTTCAGAACCTTATCTCCAATTTTTAAGTCACAAGCTTTTGTTCTTTTATCAAACAACTTCTTTATGTTTTCCTCCACTTTCAGAGCTCTTTTGTAGACTTCTTCTCTTGTTTTTTGGAGATGAATTGTTTTATTTATCATCCTTACCATATTGTCCTCTTCTGTCTGAATCTCTTGGACTAGTTTAATCACTGGTACCCCAAGGCTGGTAGGAAATGCTGCCTCTGTGCCATAAACAAACTGATATGGTGACATTCCAATGGATTTCTTTGTTGTGAGCCTGTTAACCCAGAAAGCATGCACTAACTTGTTATGCCATGATTTCTTATTCTCTTCAAGTAATTTTTTTATAATGGTCACCAAGCTCTTGTTTGATGATTTAGCTAATGCATTACCTTGTGGGTAATAAGCAGTTGAATGAATGAGTGTTATTTGATACCTGTGAAAAAAATCAATCATTTTCTTGGATCTAAAAGCAGCAACATTATCAGTGATTATCTTTGTTGGGCAGCCAAATCTAGAGAGGATGTGGTCTTATAGGAATTTAATGATAACAGAATTTGTGGCATTCCTAGAAGGTATTGCCTCTATCCATTTTGTGAAGTAGTCTGTAGCTGTAAGGAATCACTTGTGTTGTGCAGAAGAAGCAGGGTGTATTTCTCCTATCAAATCTAGGCCCCATTATTGAAAGAGAGCCTCAACAGTAATGGGTTGTAATGGTAAAGGGAGGAGCTTTCTTTTGCCCTAAAAAATCTGGCACTTATGGCAGGAAATTATCATTTTATGGATGTCATTGAAAAGTGTAGACCAGTAATAGCCAGCTCTGACTATTTTGTTAGCAGTGGCTTTCCAGTTTAAATGGCCTCCACACTCTCCTGCATGGAACTCCTTTTTAATCCTCTCTGCTTCAGTTTCAGGCAAACATTTAAGCAATAGACCATTTGCATTTTTCCAGTATAAACATTCATTCAGTATGCAATATTTTCTGGCTTTTAACTTTAGGAATCTGGCCTTATTCTTTGATAATTCAGGAGGGGCATTGAGTTTTGTGAGTACATACAGGATATCATAATACCAAGGAGAATTTTGAAATTTTTCTTCAACTGTAGGATCAGGAAACCCTTCCTCTTCATCCAAGGCATCTACCGTGTTTATTTCAAGGGCCTGCAAGTTGGATTTAGCCATCAGTTGAGCTAAGCCCTAACCTTTGATAAGTTTTGTGGGTTTTATTTCTAGGTCATACTCTAATATTACAACAATCCATTTAACCCTCTTTCCATCAAGATCTTGGGACAAAATGTCTTTCACCACTATGTTTGGCACGTAGGAAATGATGTGAGAATGCAGAATATACACCCTAAAGTCTTTCAAGGCCTTTACTAAGGCATAGGCCTGTTTTTCCATTATGTTGTATTTTAAGGGTGCATCCCTCAGAGCTTTGCTGAAGAAAGCAATAGGCTGTTCCATTCCCTCTGGATTTTTCTGTAGTAGAACTGTAGCCACTGTATGCTCAGAGGCAAAGGAAAATATCAGGAAATCTTTTGAGAAATCTGGGCTAATTACAATAGGTGCCCGGGTGAGTGCAAGTTTAAATAATTTGAAATATTTTTTAGCCTCTACAGTCCACTTAACCCCTACACATTTTTTCAGCATATTTGTCATATCCTTGAGGTGCTCAGCTAAGTTTGGAATAAACCTCCTTAAGAAGTTAATTTTCCCAATAAAGGACTACAACTCTTTTATGTTTCTCGGGTGGGTGATTTGCAATATTCCCTCAACTCTTTGTGTGTCTATTTTAATTCCCTTATCTGATATAATATGGCCAAGAAGCTTACCTTCTTGAAGCCCGAATATAGTCTTCCTGGGATTTAAAGACAGACTGAACCTTCTACATTATTCAAAAACTATTCTCAGATGTTTTAGGTGCTCCTCATCAGTCTTGGAATAGACTGTTATGTCATCCAAATAGATGACAATGAAGTGCTCTATTTACTCTGAAAAGGCTATGTCCATTGCTCGTTGGAAGGTCGCACCAGCGTTCATTAGTTTGAAAGGCATTTTTATGTACATAAAAGTGCCCCACAGAGTGGTGAAAGCTGTCTTAAGTTGGTCTTTTGGGAGTACTAAAACTTGGTTATAGCCTGAAAAACCATCTAACAGGGAGATTCTTTTTGAGCTAATTACTCTTTGTAGGATGTGTTCCATATTTGGTAAGGGGTAATTGTCTTTAAGTGAAGCTCTGTTAAGGTTTCTGAAATCAATGCACAGTCTGATCTCACCTGTCTTCTTTCTCACAGCTACAAGGTTGGAAACCTAATCGGAGAACCTCACAGGCACTATAATTCCTGCCTCGTACATCTTCTTGATTTCCTTTTCGACTAGAGGCAGTTGTTTCAGGTTAATTCTGTGAATTTTCCGTCTGAAGGGTTTTTGGTTTTCTTTCAAAGGGATTTTGTGCTGTATAATGTATGTATCGTAGGCCTTTAAGTCCTCGTATCTCCAAACAAACACAATGATGAACTCTTTAAATAAGTCAATATATTTCTTTTTCATGTCTGCTGGAAAAGACTTAGTCAATTTAATCATCTTAGGCTTATCTTCAGTGCCTATGTTTCATTCCTTGACATCTGAGTCTGAGTGTTCTATAGTGGGTTTTGTCGCTACGTCGTCAAAATCAAAAGGGTCCTTTAAAGGTGCCAGTCCTCTGGGTATATTCTTATATTTTGACTGCAACACCTATATTTCCTCTTTTTCTGCATTTTTATACTCTTTGGTTTGATTTCCAAGTTGTTTAGTTAAAGTGTTTATTTCTACGTTATGTGGTGATCTTTCCTCGTCGGGGGGCTCTTCACTCAGGCAGCTTTCATCAGATTTAGAGTCTGAATCAGAGAATTCAAACTCATTCCTGCCAATCAGGAAATCCTCTATCTGCTTGTTGCCCTCAAAGTCCTGCCAATATTTCTCATTATTAGGCACTGCAGGTCTGTATTTTGTCTGAATGATGATTTGTTTGTCACTAGGAGACTTATGATATGAACTAGCTATGCATGCTAATCCATTCGCAATTATGTTCTGACTCCTAGGAACAAACACCAGTTCATATTCTACAAAGTTTTTCAATAAATCCATAGCATCATTTCTGTACACTCTCAATCTAGGGTGTTTAGCTGTATACTCACCGTTCACCTGTTTTATGATTAACTCAGAGTCTCCGTATACAACTATCCTTCAGGCTCCTAGTTATTTCAACAGATTTAAGCCTAGGATGAGAGACTCATACTCTGCGATATTGTTTGTACATCTGAAGTTCAAATTGAAGGCATGAATCTTAGCGTAGTCACTCTCAGTGTTATGTAACCACACTTCCACTCCTGCAGTCTTTCTAGTGCATGACCCATTGAAATTCATTCTCCATAAGGGATTGTCTTCAAGTTTATCATCATTTTCCTCCTTAATGTTGGTTTCACTGTTATGTTGTAATATTAGGTCTGCATCATGGTGTGGAGTGAATTGTTCTTCATGATGTGTATGGGGTTTAGAAAGATGACTAGTCAGCTGTTTGTAATCTTGGTTCTGTTTACTCTAAGTTTCAAATTCAGTGCACTGTCCAAATGTTTCCTCTTCTTTTTCTTCTATGTCTAGAGTGGCCATTGTTGAAGTCTGTGGGCTCTACTCTATTGCTTGCATCTCTGTCTTCTGGCTCTGGCTCATCTATGGATTCATCATTGTAAAGGATAAAGGATTCAAGATCTGTATGTACATAGTACAAAGGTGAATTTTTAGGATTTTCAGGGTTGCTAACCATGAAATTCATTTATGCCTCTCTATAAAGTTTGCTAAGCTGGCTAAAGACAGGGATTGTGGCATATGACCCATCCATATGCATTGTACCTTGCAGCTTGGCTCCCCATGACCTCGATAGTAACATGCCATACTTAGGTGGCACATCTGCCACCACCACAGCCATAACCATACATTTTTCTGGAATCTGGGTCAGGTTCACACAAAGGTCTTTGATTAGGCCAAGGAACTTCACTCTTCTAGAGTCAAATGAATATAAATATTTATAAGGATGGGTTATCTCTAGCCCTAACCTCTCCATAACTACTTTAGGCATTAGGTTGTGTGAAGCCCCAGAGTCATGCATTGCGTTGTGAACGATCTTGTCATGGATATTGAGGCTGATATAAAAATAAGGTACTACCCCTTCCTGAAACTTCCATTCTATATTTGGACCAAACAGAAGGGCTGTTTGGTCATCACTTAGATTGACAGTGTCATTGTTTTCACCTAGATTTAAAGCTTTCAAAATTTGGCCTTTATATACATCTTGAGTGGCTAGCTCAGAGAGTGGAACAAACATTTTAATTTTAGCAATCTCACTCTCCAAATTGAAGGGAGATTGAACCTTTGTAAGACTCAACTCTATTTTGTTAGCCACTACTTTAGTGGCAGAATCAATGTGCTGATTCTCACCATGTACAGTGTTTGTAGCTGTTTTATCAGGAGCACTAGCTGCAGTGCTAGTGCTGCTGGCTTGTGGACTTTGTTTGTTAGTATTTTGGCTGTCTTTTTCTTTGTTCCTCCCAGAACTTTCAGGTGTCGATTTGTTGCTTTCAGTAGTCACCTTAGGAGTTTTCTTCGGCCTTTTCTTAATGGTAAACTCAGAAGCTTTTGGTTTGGAATTGTCTAAGCTCTTTTTTCTTCTAAGTTCATACTGTTCTCTGACCTGCATGATGGAATTTTTGAATCCTAGCCTATAATCCTCAGATTCTAACCTTTCCTCATCCCAATGTGAGTGTGAGGTCTGATTGTCTCCTGTGGAACAATTGTGGATTGAGTTTTCTATTTCCACCATGTTTATTGTGGTTCCCTCGGACTCCTCTATTATCCCCCCATCTTCATCAAGGAAGTTCTCTTGAAATGGGGGTATGAATTTTTGATCAGAGTCTCTCTGTTTGTTAGGAGGGTTGTTTCTCCTAAAGTTATAATTCTGGTTATGATTTTGGTTTCTGTTCTGGTCGCTGACTTGGACAGTCAAGTTTTCCACCATTTTTCCTAGTCTCTCCATGGTTTTGGCTAGGATGTCATACTTGGGATCGGATGTGGAAGCTGATGTGTCATCCCTATATGTTACCTTTTTCTCATACCTCATTCTGGCTCTCTTTTCAATCAGGTTAGCCTCTACACTCACTGCTCCTTTTTTCATATCTTCCAATGTGTTGTAATCTCTCTCCCTAAGCTGGTAGGCCATGTCAGCATCAAAGGTAGGCCATGTTAGCATCAAAGCCTTCAGGATATTTCACTAAATCCATTCCTTGGGTAGGTTTCATGTGTGGAGGAAGAGAAATGTAAACACTATTAAACCTTGTAGAATAGTCATGGACACTCTCTCCTACATTTCTTTTAAGATTCTTGTATTCTGCTAAGATTTGAAGAGGGTTGGTCTTGACTTCCCATTTGTTTATGAAGGTTTGAAATAAAGAGGGAAGATCATGGATACTATTAGGAGGTAGGCCTTTAAACCACTTCTTCACATCTCCTCCTAAACTCTGGGCAAAGATTCTCATCTTGACTATCTCATCATTTATCTCCATATAGTCAAAGGAATCTTCCATCCTATCTACATGGTGTTGAGTAGTGGTAGACTCTTTTGCAGTGAAATGTGGGATTTTTGACTAATAATCGGTGGGTAAAGGCACTAGAAGCTGTGGCAACACCAAAGGAGCATACCATGTTGCCATAATGGTGTTCTGAGGAGGTAAAGGATTGGCTTGAGTCGCAGGTATGTGGATATCAGGAATACTAGGACCAGCAACACGTTGTTGAGTTGTTTTAGGGTGATAGAGCCCCAAGTTTTGGATGAAATGAATATCCAGAGGTGTATATGTAGGAGTCTCTCTCTCCCTAATGTGTTGACCATTGTGAGATGATGAACCAGGAAGCTCAAGGTCTAACTAGTCTAGAGAACTGAATGACCTAGTTCTAGGTAAACTACTTGGTAGGTCTAAGTCAAAATGAGTGTCTGATAGAGATGTAAAGTCTTCTGGTGCAGAGTTAGCTCTATGGATGTATCTGGAAATAGTTGGCTTTCTATGTGTAGGAGATTTCCTAAGAATGTTCCTCGGGTTGTCAACTATTTCAGGTGGGTTTGGGTTAGGATAAGATCTAGTATGAATGGTTCATGGGCTTGAATGTTGTCCTTAAACAAAGCGAGCTTAATCCTAGTGTTACTTCTAATATGGTTGATATTGTAATAATTCTTGGTCTCCCGGTGGATACTTGTGAAACCAAGGTCATCAGCAGGCCTACCACCCCGATCCTGTCGGTCTTTAATCATTCGGGAACTATGGGTACGCCGAGGTGGAAGGTTTAGAATGTTTCAAGAGGGTATATTTTGTCCACCATAGTGATTAACCATAGGAAGGCTACTATAGTCTTCTTTGAGTATTTGAAGTGTCTCTTACAGGTGTGTTTTACTCAAATTTCCCTAGTGGAGTCACCATTATGTTGGAGACTACAATGGGACACAAGACCGAGTTATAACGATAAAGGGCACTCAAGTTTTCCCTTGTTAGTCGCCGTATATTTGGAGTTCCCATGTTTTGGCAAGTTTGGCAGTACCAAAAGATGAGACAACATCAAAACCACTTTTAAACCTCAAGATATAGCCCTTCTGGGTCCATAGACGGATCTCTCTATAAAGGCAAAGGTATATGTCTTTGAAGCTTGATTTGAAGGTATTAGGCTAGTTATAAGGCACAAGGTTTGTTTTGTTTTTGTTTGTTTGGTTGGTTGTTGGGAAACATGAAAGGAAGGGTTCAATACAAGACAAAGGATGAGAAAAGAGGATTTTAGGCAAAGGAAAGATAATTCAGAGAGCACTCGAGACCATTGGGCAATGGAGTCATGAAAGGGTTTCCTTGCTACTCAGTATTCAAGGCTTTCAATTGGGCTAGTCATCTAAAACAATGGACCTTAAAGATGATAGTGTGGCATGAAATGATGGGGAAAGAAGGTGAACGACAAGGAAACCTCCAAGGTGACCAGTTAGGAATCAAATCTAGGGACAGGGCATGCCATTAAACACCTATGATCCAACCCGTCAAGGCTAACTCTTCAGACAAAGGGAACATCAAAGATTTAAATGCAAAGGTGAAAACTTGAGATCAGAGAAAGGCTTTGAACTTTAAATGCCTCGGCATCCAACTTAAGGGAACTTAGAAAGGTTCATTCGATTGAAAAAGACCCTAGTGCGACAGAATCATCATTCTAAACTCCCAGTATCCAATTCCTTCAATTAAAACCCAACAAGAACATCTAAGAATAGATTCATAAATTCATACATTAGCTAGCAGTGTATAACAGCTACTACACTGGTTAAATTATCCTAAATTAATTCTTAGATAACACATTTAGTAGAAAGCATCAAAGGTAAGAAGAGCAGGATCATTAGGGTACCATGCAATCGTATATCCTAAGCCAGGTTTCTGATTCTTACTAGAGAAATGAAATGTAATGAATTACAGAAGGAAAACAGAGACAAAGGCAGAAAACATCACCGCTGCTTTAAATCAGGATCCAAAGAAATGTGCTTGTCATATTAAAGAGCAACACCAGTCATGTACAACATTGTCCAACAGCTCGATATTCAGTCTAAAAACATCTTCCTCAGCCTATCTTACAACTTTACAGAAAGAACTGTATCTCAAGAGAAACAGCTTACAATTCACAGTTATCCGATCAATAAGCAACAACAACCAACCTTACAATGTGTTTTTCTTGAGTTTTTATAGTTGAAAGAGAGGCAGAGGAGGTAGATGAAACATTAAAACAGAAGTAGCAGAAGAGGGCTCGAGGCCCACTCTGTTTTAATAAGTATGCATTAATCTTCAGTACTCTTTGGATGAAAGCATGGTCTTCAACAGGCTGATATTTACTCCAGGTATGTTCTTTGATGTACTTTAGGCTGTAGTACTCTGTACAAGAAAGGTAGATAAATGAATTTCAGGTCTCCATACTGCATAACAAATTCTCTGGTAGCATTAGGACTTCTATCAGGGTGTATATCTTCTTAGGAACACGGTATATAATAAAAACAGTATGGGTACTTTGTCCTTTCTCGGGAGGGAACCTTCTGCTGATGCGTGACACTGATAACATTTTTTTTGTGCTTTAGGCCTCATTAGGACTTCTGTGTTAATCATAAGGTCTTCAATCTGGTACATTTTCCCTTTAAACATTGTATTAAGGCTTAAAATCTTCGATTACAGGCTTTAAAACTCTTTGATCCTTCACGGATACTCTTTGTCGCTTCATTGACTGTCTCTGTCTGTGAAAATGGAACTTTAATGGTGCTGGAGGTTTTATAGAGTTTTAAAACTGGTTATTTTAATGAAAAATTTCATTTAGAAACCTTCCCAAACATTTCTCTGCAATATCAGGCTCTGAAAATGGGCTTCTCTGCGCTCGGTGTCACTATGACAGTGACTGTGAGCCATGGCAGTTTCCACCACCTGTAACCCTGCAAAACACACAAAATGTTAAGAAAATCCATGTGGAATGATGGTGGATGCAGTGGAAGGCTGTGAGAATGGTAGCGCAAAAGAGATGAAAACAGTGGACGCAAAGGGAAACTGGTGAAAAATGCAGTGTAATGGTGAAAATCTGCTCTGATGGAACTTTGGAGGAGGAACGATTATGGACTGTTAGATCAGATGGAGTCATGATGATCGATGGTGGGGATTCATTAATTAAAGGCTTTAGAGGCCAAGCGAAATGAAACAAACTTTAATATAAAACATTAAAGTTTTAATGTGAGTGAAAGAAAAGATTGTTTAATGCAAATCATAAGGTTTGGACCTTTGGACAGAATACAAAGAAAATGCGTGAAAAACATATGAAATGGGCTTGAATGGTGGGACCCGGTTATGGGCGGAGGGAAATTTAATATGGACCGTCAGATCTCAGGAGGAGATCTACGGTTGAGATGACGCGATGAAGTTCTATGGTCGCGCGATGAACAAATATGAATGGAGTGCAAGATGAAATGAGGGTCGTTGAGCTGGTCAGATCAACGGTCGAGATCTGTAGATAGACCTTCGGGAACAAAAAATGGGGAAGTGGTTTTCCAGGAAAAACAACTGTTTTCACGCGATAATAGGCAGGTAAGGCGGTTTTCACTTTTCGAATGCGATATAGGTCCCCGACTGACACGTGGCAAAACAAAACCGCCCATATCGCGTAAATTCTAACTGTTAAAGCCCGAACATGAAATATGCGCGATATTGATGTTGGCCATTGAATCTGGGGCCGTGCGATCTGACGGTGGGGGATGGAGCACGAAACGAGGAGCTGCGCATTTAGTTAAGGTGGGGTCAAGCCGAAGGTGGTTTCATTGTGAACCATCTGATCAGTGCAATGGATGGCTGAGATCTGTAGAGGAGGAATGAAGGTGGAGGATTTGGTTGGTGGTTAGGAGGAATCTAAGCCATTGGATCCTAGGGATTGGACGGTGGAGATTAAAAGTGGAGGCGGAGGCCAAAGGGCTAAGGGAATGAGCAGGAGAAAGGAGGACCGTCGGATCGTAAGGGATGGACAGCTGCGATCTAATCAGAGGGAGAGCGATGGAAGGGCCAAAACTCTGATGGGATGAAGGAGCGATTGCATCTGGACCGTTGGATCTATGGGAGATCAACGACTGTGATTGGATCAGAGGGTGACCAATCAGGGAACACGAGCGAAGTGAGATCAAATCCTAGTCGTTGGTTCTTGTTGATTCAACGGCCAGGATCCAATCAAGGATCGGCCAATCGAGGCATCGGAGGGTGGTACATTTTAAAATCTCCGATTGGCAATAAGCGCGGTGTTGCGATGGCCGTTGGATCGCTTGAAGATCAACGGTGGAGATGGCCATCGGAGGGTTTACAAAGGAGTGTGATGGGGCATGGAAAAATAAGCGCAGACCGTCAGATCTGTATAGATCGACGGCTGCTAATGCTCCAAAGGCCGACAGAACAAATACATCTCGTATCGGAACTTTTATCCTTAACAAAGAAAATGCTCTCCTAGACATCTTCCAATTCTGATAAGCGCTAGATGCCTTAGCGCTTGGTCTTAGCGCTCAGGTTCATGGAGGGGAAGTGGTTAGGGGCTGGCAAAAAAGGGGCTAAGCCTGTTATATGGTAAAAAATGGGTTTCTTGGCCTAAAAACAGAGTTTCTAAGGCTGAACAGAGGTTTTCGGTAGAGGGAAAAATGGATTTTTAAGCCAAACAAAGGGTATTTGTAAGGTTCAAAGGGGTGATGGGATGATTTAGAAGACTTGGGGAGGGATTTTGGGGGTTAAAGGGAAGCTTTGAAAAAAGGGAGAAAAGGGTTAAAATGGGGAATTTTGCAGGGATACAAAGGGAAAATGGAGGCTTTTCTAAGCATAATTTTTTCACAGACAGTGAGGACATCTTCATGGAAACAACAGTGAAGATATTCTAAAAGGTAAAGGGCACACAAAGGCTTCAAGAATGAGATATTTTCATAAGGAAAAGTATCTCTTGAAGGCTCAGAAAAATATTAGCCACCTGTTTTCTTGACAAAAAATTCATAGGTGGCTAACATGAAGAAGAAGCCATTAGAGTTGCAGCGCTGCACTTTGAAGGTAAGGCCTATGCTTGGTGGATGTTTGAGTCATTTTCATTGAAAAATGTTAATACTTCTTTTGCAAAGTTCACTAAAATATTGGTAGAAAGATTTGATACAAAACATGAGACCATCAAACCAATGGGACTTTTGCATAAGTTGGGGGGACCTGCAAACTCAAAACCACTTCAGAAACATGTTGGAGGAGATCACATCTTGCATGATACCTTGCTGGAGGAAAAATATGTGTTTCATAACCTTGGACAAGAGGGCATGAAGGGTCCTTTTGCAAAGAAGGATCCTCTTATTGAGCAGTTACCTCCTATTCAAATTGAAGATGAAGAGAAGGATGGGGGTTACAATGTTGTCACATCTATAGCATATCTAGTGCCTCATGTAGAGGAAGGAGGAGCACATGCTCCAACAGCAGGATTTCTTGTGTCATTGCAAGAAGTTCCCAAGGATCTCACATATGGAAGGAAAATTAAAATCAATTAGCAGCATGATTGTGAGATGATATTGATGGAAGGAGAAGGTAGGGAGGAAGGACATCATCACTTGATAAGGAGCACACACCCCTATCTATTTCATAGAGTTGGTGCAAAGAGGAGGGAGATTGGTTTGCACTGTGAGGGCAAGGGCAAGGTTGCCCAACCATATGAATATTCTTCTCTTGCCATGGATGTCTCACTACATGGAGGCATTCCACCAGGGAGGCCACCAGACTTGGAGTTGGTAAGAGAAATCTTGCCATTTGGTTCACCGCTCTTGGACTTTGGAGAGATGAATAGTTTTGAAGGAAAATTTGGCATGGGGAATGTCAAATTAGCAGGCAACAGCATGAAGAGAGTCACATGCCAGATCACCAGCGCTGTCTCGTGGGGGGATTGATCCATATTGGAGGTCTCAACTCTTGGTAGAGCACTCCAAGGATCTTGGTGCTTGCATGATTCTTGATGAACCTGATGGAAATGACCGATATATGGTGGATGATATGGTCATATATTCTTATGGAAGAGTCTTATTGACTCGAGCTTCTAAGCTCAAGGAGAAGCTGCTACATGCAGCACACGAGGACTTATTTTCCATGCATTTTGATGCATATCTTTCCTTGGAAAAGGAGTTCATTTGGGAGGGCATTCAGCATGACACATTTCAGCATATGGAGATATGCATAGCCCAGATGGTGATAGAGAGGATGTCACAGCCACCTTCCTACTCATTGGGAGCGAGGGAGCATTTTCAATTGAGCCATTTTAGCTCAAGACCTCAAGTGCATGATGGAGAATGTACAATTTCACCTTATGTTTTGTACTTCTTGTCTTTTTATGAGCAGCATATTGTACAAAGGAGGATTATTCCTTCTTGTATATTGTATAATGATGTACTTGAATCCATTTGTAGCATTGAGATTGGCTATCTCATTGGTGGTTTTTGGGGGAAGCCACATGATTTTTGGTGTGCACCATTGACACCCTTTTGTACTTTCATGTTTATATCTTGTAAGATTATTGTGGCAGCAAACAAGTAGCTAGAAAAGCACTTGTTTTTGTTTGATTTGAGTCAGGAAAAAGATGCACTGCGCTGGGTCCCTGTATGGGACCTTGATCCACTTTCCGGTTGTCATATGACAACTTGTTTCTATTGGTTTTTGCTTCCATGTATTGCTGATTTCATGGGAAGCTTTGTTTGGAGAGTGGGATATGATTTTAAGATGCCCATTGGGGGTATGATTCTCCCTAATTTTAATGATGCATGTTTCCATAGGAGCAATGGGCAGCCCATGATTGCCAAATTACATCTCTCTTCTTCATGTGGGAGGATCCATTTGGAGAACTTGAGTTTTTGGAGGAGGCACTTCATGGTTTATTTGTTTGATGGGGTAGCTTGGGCCACTCTTGGAGGTCATGGCATTTCAGCCCAAGATCAGCAATAGCCCCATACTTATCATAAATGGAGAGAAACCACTTGGTTGGGAGGATTCAATCTCTCCATGCAGCCCCAACACATTGTATGAACCTGGGGTTGAGGATCTTTTTGAGCTAACTAGATTGGCTCATTTCATTTGGATGATAGCATGGGTGTGGGAGTCACTCACTGGGAATAATATTCCCCATGTTCATCATCACTCCTACCTTGAGGAGGCCATTGGAAACTATGGAGGTTTCCACTTACATCTTCCACCTTTCTATGATGTAAGCCATATGGTTTTGCATGCTTGGGAGGAAACATTAGAGGACAGAATTGTAGCAGATCATTTTGAGCAGTGGTGGAGACTTATGCTGAGGAGGCCACAAGAAGAGGAGGGGAGGATTTTTTCTCTCCTTATACAGTTGCTTGAGGACAAGCAACATTTTGGATGGGAGGACTGTAATATTCCAAAATTTTAGCCTCCAAGCTAAATGGAATATTAGAGTTGTTTTATCACTAGAAAGGTAAATAAATGGGTAGGGAGGCCCCATTAACCTCTTTAAGAGGATCAATAATACTCCTAATGTGAAAGGGGTAAGAATAAGCAACTTATTTGAGCACCCTTGGGTGTGAACAGAGATGGGATCATGTTGATTCAGTCAAATTTGACCAAGTCAACAAAGCTGTCTACATACATTGAACCACCTTTATGGACATCGCAGTTTTGGTGGAGGACAACTTGCATGAGCTTGATGGCACATGTGGACGGGACCCAATGTGGAGAGGTTCACTTGCTATATAGGGAAAGGATGGAGGCCTTTTTTATTCATGCTTTGGTATTTCGATCTTTTGACCTTGTCTGTTTAGACTTGGCTTCCCCTTGCTATTTAGCAGGGTGGCAGTGTTGTATAGCACCGGGTGTTCCCGAGCGGTAATCCCAACTCTTCCCTTGAGAGGCCTCTTGGGAGAGCTTGTCATGTATTGCTCCACATCCAGGCTCAAGGCCAAGCATCATTCTTCAGTCTCAGAATTATTTCTGTAGCAGGATATTGCTGAGTTGCGGTGGAGGATTATTACCACACTTCCGGGTCTGTTTCTCAGTAGAGGGTGCCTTCCTTCTCTTAAGAAATCAGATGGGAATATTTCTGAGCACATTTCATATCTTGGCAGTAGGCCAAATTGTTTCTCATCTCCTACAACACAGTCCCTTGCAGGAACTACGTCATTTTGCATAGAGTTGTTGTAGCAGGGTTAAGACCCTTGTTTCTGAGCTAGTTTCCTAGGGAAAGGGCCAACCCTTCTCCCGTAAAGATAGAGGAAGGGATCCTCATCCCTCTTTTGTATTTTTCAGATATATTTGTGTAATGTTGTAATAATACTACATTTTTTGAGCTGAATATTTAGGTCCGCTCTTTCTTGTACATGTGTTTCATGAAACCCTTGCCGGGTTGGCTTTATAATACAATAAGGAGGTCAGATCTTCATTTTCTTGTAATATTATTCCATATAACTCCATATCCATGCTATTTTATCATTATACTATAGAAACCCACATAAAATAATGTTGTACATGTTTCATCCTTTTTCTACATAACTCAAGTCATGGGATTTGGCTATTTTTGAGCTGATAGGAAACCGGGAGGTTTGTTTAACATATCAAAAGGGATTTATTTCTGATCCCATTTTGTATGTGAGGGCCTAACATCATATGCTAAGGGAAACAAGCATTATTTCACCGAGTAAAAACGCAAATCTTCATAAATAACGTTTTTAGGGTCTACTTTCTGCATTTTCCCCACTTGGGAATGTGTAGAAATTCTTCTTTTGCTGTTGTTTCACTCATTTGATGGCTATGTGTTTTTTAACACAATATATGAGTCTATTTTTTGGTTCTCCAACTTAATAATATCTTAAGATATTCTTATTGTTGTAGAAAAGCCCTATTTTGGGATATTACATATTCTCTCACAGCATCAGCACTAAGACAGAAGGGAAATCCAAGGAATTATTGTCAAGGAATGACCCTTTTATTTTAAAACTTCGAGAAGAACTGACGCAAGCACAGCTTTATTTAGAACAACATCAATAGCAAACAGTCTCCCTACAACAATACCAGAAGTTACAAAAACAATTGAGGGAATTAGCCCTAGCAGAGAATGAGGCTTTTGATAAGGCTAGACAGGAAGAAGAGAAATTGAAGAGGATGAAAACTAAGCTAAATAGCATCAAGTTTTAGTTGGACACCATTTTTTCATTATATTCGAATATCTTGACCTGTCGATCTCCCGCTACGAACTATGCCTTGCTTTTATTGGAACGGTATTTATTGTTAAAAATCAAAGCTGTTAGAGCTGGTAAGATAGTTGAGCTGAAGATAATGGAGGATTTTATAAATTTCTATAAGATACATGGAGTAAAGGTCCAAAGGATTCTTTGTGAATTTTATTTGCATAATTTTATATTAGATAAAGAAGTGGATGTGAATCCTAGCCCTTTTATTGGAGATATTCAATTTCAGGCTTTTATCTCTTTTGCAGTCAACCAAATCAAGTGGTTGAAGGCTTATAATTTGTTCCAAAAACAGGAACACGGCTTAGATCTTTTGGTAAGAAGTGAACCTACTCACCCTCTACAATTGTTTACTAAGCATAAAAGACTGATGACACAGAAAGGTGTGTTTAAAAGTTTAGGGCCCATACATAAGGAAATTGTGTTGGAAGGAACAACATATTTCCTCTCCATTCAGGAAGGTCCCTGGTTGCATCAAAAATGAGATGGATGGTTTCAAGCAACAAAGTTAAGGACAGAGAACCATTTAATTATGGAAATTTCAAAGCTGCTGTGAGATGGTTAGTTCCATATAGCAATCTTCTCTTAAGAGAAGGACCCTATTGGGTGGGATTTCGCTTTAGAAGCCCCATTATTTGCTATCCTCCTGAAGGGTATCATCCTGAATATGAGTTACCTGAAGGACAAGAAGCGACAGCCTTTGCAAACCTGGCATGGCATCATGGTCTCAGGCCTATTATGGACAGATATTCTCCATCCTACTCTTTAACTTCTTCGCATAAGAATTATTCATTTTTCATGAGGACATGAAAAAAAGTAAGCAGGGGAGTATGTTGAGCCTTGCAATAGGTATGTATTTACTCTTGATTACTGTCTTTTTCCTCTTCCTTATCCATCTTGTGCCATGATATAATAATATAGTGAGAAGATTTTGATGAAGAATGAATGAAAAATGATCTTGATATGATTTAACTGTCCAAACTAATTATCGTTGCTTTTTATGCTGAAATTAACAGAAGAAATAGCGGGACTTAATCACGGGAAAGAAGAGGCATTAAATGCGGTCGAATCGAAGATAAATCAGTGAAGATTAGTGCAAGAACGAACGAACTGTCCGAGGATAGCATTTTTTTGTGGATCCCTCGGGATCTCCTGATCCTAAGGGATCACACTTATATTTCCTTTTAGCTATAAAGTGACAAGGAGAGCTAGTTCTCAAGGATCATGAATGATGTATCTCTCATTTCTGCATAATTCGTAATTGTAATTCATAGAACGTAGTTTTGATCAACAAGATCGGATTGTGATGTAAATTGATTGTGATGATTAATATATAATTCGCGATGTTGTTCATTCACATATTCTAGAGTAGTTAAGCAATATTCGACGGTGGATAAGGGCCCGGTCTCTGGTGAATCTCACTGTTGTTCCCTATGTTATAATTTTCCCTTTATTGCAAGTGTATTCTGATTTTCCGCTTTGCAGTTGATAATTTGGATTTCTAGTATTTATTTCCATTGAATACGCATTTCCAATTTATTTCCTTCGAGAATTAGTTGCTAGTTAAAAGAATTGGTTTTGATTACTTAAAGCATAAACAGTTATTTCCAATACTTTCCTTCTGTTCAATAGTTTAGATCCAACTGAAAGAGCTCGATTAATGCTTCAGTGCTCTCAGTTGATTGTCATTAGTTGAATTAAGAATGAATCACAGTTTTTGGTTATAATGCTTAGTTGAATCACTTTCTTTAAAGCTTCAATATTTATGATTGCATCTATATTAAACGATTGGCTTTAGCATTACTCTTTGTATGAATAGCTTGCACATATTGTGTACACGCTTGAGATAAAAGGACTTACCCTGGTTGATAATTAATGTGAGGCAATTAGGAGTTTTTAAAGACACTTGTTAGCACCCAACAACCATAAATCATATTTGTAAACTATCATATAAATCCAATGATGAAATAAACAAGATTAGGTGGGCCTAAGGAGAAACTAAGAATTCCTTAAACTAACTTAGCAGAGGAAAACATAAATACAATAGCAAATAGGAGGACTGAGGTGCCTCAAAACAACATTTCTCAACCTATACTTTTATGAGCTATTGCAACATAGAAAGATGGACACAATGATAAACAAGGAAACATGAAAAAATCTAGAGATACATCACCATTAACTGAATTCAGGGATCCTGCAAGAAAGCCTTCATCATCATCAATCAAGGAAAATCATCCACAAGCTCCACAACACCAAATTTCTCTTCAACCTCAAAAAACCATGTATTGCTCTCAAAACTCATCAAATGTCAACATTTACAATGAGTCCTCATGCTCTATATAACAAGAAAGGAGGAGAAAAAACCAATATAGTATCTAGAATTCCATTGGCTAATCAGAAGTATCTCTATTGTCCTTGAGGCCTTGCAAGGCCCAAGACACAAAAATATCTAAAATAAATATCTTTTCGGCCATTTTGTAATGTTCCATTTTCAGGAACTTGCTGCTCCATCTGGAATATCTTGAGATATTCCAATTCCTTCTTCAGTGAGACATCACAAGTCCATTTCAAAGATTGATTGTTGGGGAATTTGTAGGATATGTATTATTCCAAAGAAGGGAGAGATCCTGAGGCTAGCTGGCCCTTCACAGAGTCTGTCTATGGATATGCAATATTCCACCTCGGGAATTTCTGCTACAAGGTCCTTGAGGACACTGTATAAGGAAGCCGCTGTATAAATAAAAAAAACCACCACTGGGATGCCCTAGAAAAACTCTAATACAAGTCCCTTGTATAATATGAGCTCAAAGAAATAACTCTAGATGGGTTATTCAGATCTCCCCAATCTAGGTCTCTAAAACAATGCTCAATGAGAGAACTTATAGAAACATAAGAACATAAATGTTAACTCTGCAATTATGAAATGCACCATAAGAGGGAAAATGCTACAGCCATCATTATATTATGATATCAACAGTAAAATACAAGAAATATCATGAGGGACAAGCCACTCAAACTTTAGGAACCAACCTCCAATGAATGAACAATGAAATACAAGAGTTGTTGCAACTCCACAAAATGCCGGAGAGTAGTGACTGTGTTGTGTATATGAAGGTAATAGCTACTGAATATATATATATATATATATAATACAAATGTGGCTGAAGGAGTACAAGAAATATCCCAATAACAAGGAAATGGGCTGAAATACTAGATTTCTAGCCAATCTATGAAGATTGCTAGAAATGCCGGAGTAAACCAAAATGTGACAACAGAGTTGTCACTGCAACTGAACCAAAACAAGAATGAGGTTGTGGCTGATCTGAAATCTGATTTCCCTCCTCTGATAATGTCTCCAATACAAAGGGCTGATCCCTTTGTCTCAAAAACACTCCTCCTTTGAAGCTCTAGAACCCCTCTCTCACTGCCTCCTTTGAAATAACGTAGTTTCCTCCATGGACTGCGCAGTGGGAGATGATGGAAGTGTGGCCTGGTGCCACTAATCTTAAATTCATCCCTAGAATCCTCCTTGTAGCTCCTCCAATGAATAGATCACTCCTCCACTAAAGAAAACAACTCAAGAGAGACTCCATGAGTTCCTCTCTTGCTGCACCTAGCAACCCAACGTCCTCTCTGCTGCAGAGCTAACGCTGTAGAAGATGAATGTAGCTGTGGCCAATGCCGGATTGAGGAAAATCATCTCAATCCTCATCCTTCCTTGAGTAAGAGGAAGGGATTCCCGACCGGGAACACCCTAGTGCCCGAGGGCACCATCACCCTGCTAAACAACCCGAGGATGCAAGCCTTTGCAGACCCAAGTCTGAAACTCCAAAACATGTATGCAAAATGGGATGCCATCTCCTCCATATAAATAAAGGGAACTCTTCTCCACCAAAGTCCCACCAATTAGGGTTTCCACCCTCACATGAGTGTCTTCCCTCCAAAACTGCGCAGCTTCTCTAGGAAGTCTCTCCTCCTTGGGCAGCGCTGTTGACTTTAGTCAAAGATGACTAATCCAAGTGAGTTGGGTTCCATTCACACCCTTAGGTGTTTATTTCAGCTACTTATTTTCCTCCTTTTCACATAAGGAGTGTTATTTCTTCATTATAAATGGGCTAAGGTGTCTCCTTGCCCATTTTATTAAACAAAAATAAAATGTGCAACTATAATGTTCCATTTTAGCTTGAGGCTAAAAATTGGGAACATTACACATTTTTAGCAAAGAAATTGACCTTTAGGCTCTGAAAAGCCTCTTAAAACTTTCCAAGCGTACATTTTGACTTTTCAACCATAGGAGCATAGCACTGTGTTTTAAAATGAAATTTCATGCCAAGGGCGTAGCACAGGAGCAGGAAAAATGGGTCATCTTGCAACAGTGCTTTAAAGGCCTTCCCGATGTCAAAAAAGGCTCCATGATGGCTCGTTGGAAAGCCCTTGAAGGCTACTTTTCAGATCTACCCTTGGTTCTCTGATCAGACCTCTAAAACCTATTCAAAAAGTGAAAATTCCAAGACTGGTAGGAGTGCAGCACATGTCCTGAAAAGCGGGTAGAATGATGAAAAATTGGGTTTTTTTTACCCTTTTGGAGGACCAAAACAACTCCAATTGATCTGAAACTTTGTGAGCATGTTATATGAGTGATGAGGAACCCAAAAATGCAATAATTTCCTATTGAATATGCTCTGAAAAAAAGCGTAGCACCAGGTGTGCTGTGCTCTTGGCCTCAAAATTTGCAAAAAACAAAAACTTGTCAAAATTCTCCCAAATTTGGTAGATAAGTCCTTCATAGGGTTTGGGAGACCTGTAGAAAATATTGAGGCAAGATTCCAAGGTTTACTTGGTCTTTTCCTCATTTTAGTGTTTTGAATTTGAATGAGGGCCTCTTTGATATGCTAATGAAAAAAGGTGTGATGGTAGTCTTATTGGTGTCTTTATCATGGCTGTGGTCTTCATTTTTATTATCATCCTTCCCACTTTCTTTATTGTCACTATGACTACTCTTTGTGTTGCCTTTACTTTGCTTATCATTATTGTCACTTGTGGGGGTCACTGCCTTTACTATTTTTATGATTGTCATGAATATTTTATTTTTCACTTATGCTTGCTTCATTATCTTTCTGCATTTTTGTCACTTGCTTCATCTGTATTCATGATTCCTTTTGTTTTCTGCATTATCCTCACCTTTTTCATCTTCATCCTTGTCAAACCCACTACACTTTTCTTCATTATCTGTCTCTATTTCCTCTTCAATATCTACCTCTGTTTCTTCTTCAATATCTGCCTCTGTTTCTTCTTCTAATTCTGCCTTTTCATCAATTGTCCCTTCTTCATTATTTGACTCACTGCCTTCTTCTTCTTCATTGTTTTGCCCAGTTCCTTTGTCCTCATCATCCTTTGCATTATCATCCTCTATGTTTTCAACACTATCATTTTCCTTTTGTCATGGTTAGAGGTGTCTTCATCACTGTTTGGTGCATTTTCATCCTCTTGGCTGCCTTTTGAGTTCATGGGATCACTGTTGTCACTATTTTTAGGGCTATTAGTCATTAGGTTTTCTTGATTACCTCCATGAATGCCATTAGTCCCTTCACTATTTGGCCCATTGTCTTCATTATTGGGCTCATCAAAATCTGCCTTTGTTTCTTGGCTGAGTTCTTGTGAGGCATTTGTTCCTTCCTACAGTACCTTTTGCATTGTCTTTTTCCTTATTCAAATCCTCTAATTATAAATCATCAAACCTTAAAAAAGTGTTTTAGGGCCTGAACATACCGTTAAGGACACTTTAAAACCCTTGGAAGAGTGATTTGAGTTGAAATTAGGGTTTGTAGGGTGTGGAGGCCCTCCTGGTCAAAAGTGCAGCGCAGGCGCGTAGCGCTAGGTCAATTGGGCAAAGGCTACCAGATTTGTTGGGTCAGCCAAACGCGCAACATCGTGCGAGTCAGGCGTGGAGCCAGGTGTGTAGTGCCTGCACGATGGGTCGTGTGATTCGGGCAAATGCAGGTAAGGGCGCAATGCCCACATGTGGTCGGGTCGGGCAGAGGCAGTGCCTGTTGGGCCTGTCGGGCGAGTTGTTTAGCCAAGCGCGTAGTGCCGTATGTAAAAATACACAGGGGGTCATGCCAAGCGCGCAGCACCGGTTTCCAGGCACTTAACACAAGGTAGTTTTTCCCATTTTTGGCTAAAAAACACAAAATTTCTTCTCTGTTTGAAAATTCTAAGATTTGGTCAGTGAATAATGAATCATTTGAAGTGTTAGATGAGCTTGTATCGGCTTATGAAACTTTGATCTATCTTTGCAACTTATTTTATAAGGTTTTAAGGCTTTTTAACCCTTTCTCACCAACTCTTTTTGACATTCTTACTCTGTAGGTGACTGATATGATGACCTTGATTTATGCCTTTAGTTTGAGGGTCTGATCTATTTATCTTGATATAGAAGCAGCCTTAAAAACTTCCCTCTCTTCCACTGATACTCTTTTCCATCCTTGTTCTTTGAAGCAATGAGACACCTTATCTTGGTAGCCCTTTGATGCTTGTACACAACAACTCCTTCAAAATCTCCCTTTGCTATCATTATGGAGTTCACCTCACCCTTTCCCTCTTTTATTAACATTTTCTTACAAACTTTATGCATTGATGTGTAATGAGGTGGAGGGAAGGTAAATGAAATGGTAGCTTTTGCAAGTGAAAGGAAGGAATGAATGAAAGGAATAGATGTGGTAATAGGCTCAGATGAATGACAACTTTTCAATTAGTACAATGACTCCTGTTTGACTGATACTCTGTCTAGGGAGATGAATTAAGCATAGAGTCAGTGATTTCAAGTCCAAGCCTAGGGTTCTTCTTATGGTATCAACTTATTTCCACTAAATGATGACAAAATGCTTAAAAATGTGTTTAGGGCATTCAATTACCTATATCAGAGCTTTAGAAAAACTTGGAGGAAAATTGGAAGGGCTCTGAAGTGGTCCAAGGGGTTAATTTTCTTATAAATCCCTCCTGGCCAAGGGCGCAGTACCACCTCCCAGGAGCGCAGTGCCATGTGTAATTTATATGGGAAAAAAAAAGCTAGGAGCGCAGCACCAACTCCTGAGCGCATAGCACCATTTTGCAGAGGAAATTTGGAGGCCTTCCTGGTGTCGTAATTGGGCCCGTGATAGCTCATTGGAAAGCTTAACCTGTATAATTTACAAATATACCATTTTTTTCCTAATTGAAGTTTATTTTTATTGTCAAAAGTTGATTTTCCCAAGACTGGTCAAAACGTGCTGAGTGATGGTGCAGAAAAGCAGAGTTCTGGTGCAGACAACTTTTGGAGGCCTTCCATAACTCCAAATTGAGCTCATGATAGCTCATTGGAAATCCCTTCAAGTCTTTTTTTCATTTGACTCATCAAGAAAGTCATTTGGACACTCCGTTTGTGAGAAAACCTGATTTTCCCAAGGTCACTCCAGCAGTGCAGAAATTCTCCTAGGACACCTGTATTTTTTACATTGCTCCCAAACCATGATACCTGTGAAAAAATGAAGGAATTTTTTATTCTTGGCCCTATAATGGACAAAAACCTCTCTCACTTTTTCCAAATTCATCTTTGTTTGGTCAGAAACATATTTTTAAGCAAAACTGGCCCTAGGTGTGGAAAATGACTTGGCCCTTGGAATGAATTCTTGGAATATGATGGAGGCATTATTTTTATGATTAGGTATGGATTTATGTTTGCTGAAATGATATATCATATTAATCCTTTTCTCCTATGCCTCCTTTCCATAGCAAACGCTAGCTTAGTTGGAAGAGGAAATTAGGGTTTGGTGTAGGGGATTTAGGACTTCCTTGTAGAGGGAGGGGAATGAATGGGTTAAGGGTTGTCTAAATTCTTGTGGAAATTTTTGGGAATAGGGATAGATGTTAGAGAGTAGAGGAAAGTGGAATTTCAAGAATTGAGTGAGGGGAAGGGGTCTAAAAGGGAAAAACACAGGCCTAGTCTTCAAAAGGGTCAAAGTGTAGCAATAGGCTATGTTTTGTAGAAAAATGATGAGTTTGAGGGATAGGAGTGATGGGAAGTGTTTATGAAGGTATATTAAGGATAGGAGGAGGTGTAAGAGCATCAGGATACAAGCCTTGTTGATTTTTTAACCATGGAGGTCATGAAACCAAGAAAAATGCCCTCAAAAACCCTAGATGGATAATGGAGGAGTTAGGCAAAACAAAACAGAGGGCTGAGGCCAAATGTGGCAAAACATAGTGAAAATGAGTGGCATGAGCCCATGATAGGTATTCCGGGAATGGTGGTGATCCAGGTGGATATTGGTGGCCACCCGCCTATTCCACTTGGGCCCCCACCATTGTCTCTTTCAGTTTTTCCGTTTTGGCATAACTTACTATTTTTAGCAGCTTTTCGGGTCCTGAACTTCCGGAGCCGTTTTGAGGCCCTAAACGACGTTTTTTAAAATCGCACCTCCAAAAATATCATTCCATTTTAGAATGATATTCATGGCGAAATTTGTAGTCCCTGGGATATTTTCTAATGATGTATCATGTGCGTCAAACGGAGATAGTATGCCAAAGTTACGTCCCTGGGAAGTTGAAACACCAATTTACCCAACCGGGGCCCATAGTTTTGGCGCTTCATCTCCTAGGGTTAGGTTTTTGGGATGTTTAGGGTTCTCCATTGTTTCTCAATAATAAATAGGCCCTCGAGCCTCATTGTAACGCAGTTCAGAGGCCTGTAGCCGCCACATCTCTTCTCAGAGATAGCTACCAGTTCCCTAGCTAGTTTTATTTCCATTCTGTCTGTAAGCAAATTTCAGTTCTTTGATATTAATGAAATGAAGTGTTATTTCCGCTGCATCTCTGTATTTATGGTTATATTTTTATTCTGTTGCGTTCCTGCATAAATCCGGATCAGTGGTATCAGAGCGGTCTGCTTTTTCTCGATCCTTCTTTGCATGTCCCCAACGAGGTCAGGGTATAAGGAGCTAGGGCTCGATCTGGTGGAACCTTTGCAAGATCAGCCTCGCAAACCTCGACGGACGCCCATGGGGGACGAAAAGAAAGATGAGGGAGCAGGAGATTCTATCAAAATATTGCTCGAGGAGGCCCTCGAAAGACAAAGGAACGTGATGATGGATAACTTTGCTCAGATCCTTCAACGGCTACCCACCGGCGGCGCATCTGCATCCAGCAGCCACTCTGGAGGCGCGACTCCTTTTAAGGTACAAGTAATTTTTGACATTCCCATATTTGAGGGTCAAATAGACGTAGATGCCGTAGATAGATGGTTGAATCTGTTAGAAGGATATTT
>JAXQQM020076772.1:0-22704 GCA_034641835.2 Pinus albicaulis | reverse complement strand
GGTCTACAATGGTTGCAAACTTTCTTTGGCATCTTGTCACAAACAACACATCATGCAAGAAACATAACTTAATGACATATCCTCTTGCTCCTTCATAGCAACTAATTTCACAGCATGTGAACATCGCCATGTACTCTCACATCTTGGTGTCAAAACTTATCGAATAAACACAAGTCGACAAAACATGCCTCTTCAAAAGACTGACTCTCAAGATTTCATATTTCACGAAACACTTCGTTAGCATATCCTTTTCATTGTTGGAGACAAAATCAAGTCTTCCAAGTCGATATGACATGCATGCAACACACACAATTGACCAATACAAGTTGACACTCGTGCATGCGCGAATGATCAACACTCAAGTTGACAACATACATCTTAAACAAAGCAATCGACCAACACAAGTCAACTACTCATGCATGTTCAAGCACAATGAAACCATCAAAATTCCACGGTTCATACACACAAAATCTCATGCATGTATACAATTCTTCAACTTTCTCATAAGTACAATCATAAGTACAAGAATTCCATTCATATGTACATGTAATTAAAGTTGAAATGAATAAATTTTGTTGCAATAACATGAGTCAACATACTCCACTTTCAATCATCTTCTTGGCATAAACATGCAACATGCATTCAATTGGAAAAGAAATGAATCAACATCAAAAGACATGCAAAGCCTTAATTGGATAATAAATCTAACCATCTCTTACCAAACCATTTCAATGTTGCTTCTTTCAGCTGCACATCATCCTCATGTGAATCATCTTGACCCACATCTATTATGGAATATTATTTTCCATTCTTTCCATTCTCTTTCTACACCTTCTTCAAATGTCATGGATGAATTTTTGGATACAAAGTACAACACATGTCTACAATATGACCTTGCTTATGGGAATGAGTGCAAAATAATTGCATCTTATTTTTAGCATGATTTTCTTTGTCTTTGGCTTTCTGCCTCCTTTGCTTCAAAAGTTTACTGTGCATGGCTATCTTCTTTCAACACCTTGAAACAATATGGTTATCCAAACCACAAAAGGAACATGCAACTTTTCTCCAAATATTATGTTAGAATTTTCCATGTTTATCATAATCAAAAGCAACTTCATTAAAAGAAGATTTATACCTTGAACATTCACCTTTGTCGCCTTCTTGAGGAGGTGAATTTAATGAGGTAGTGGCTCTCTTCAGAATACCAATGATGCATTCAAGGACTTTAGAGCTTTCAACATCCTCTTGTTTTCCATTCTCATTAGCTGCATGCTTATGAGCACCTTCTTGCAAAGTGGGTGTAAAACTTTTGCATTCCTCATGAACACAATCTTCACAAGCTTGAGGTAATGAACATGAAATGAAAGTCCTTCTTGGAACACCTTCATGTTCCTTCTTGGCTTTATATATTTCTCCATCATGTTTTCCATAACTAAGACCCAAATATCTAGGCCTTTCCTCAACAAAAATTGGCTCAACTATGCCCATAGCCCATCTTCATCAATAATTTGGACCCTATTCTTCTAGTGTGTATTTCAAAAGCACCTACATATTCATTTTGAGAGGAAATTGAAGATAAACTTGAATTGCACACCTCTTTTTCATTCAAATACATGGCTAAGGCTTCCTTGGCATCATGGAGTTGAGTCTCCATCTCATGCATCTTTTCAAGAAGCTCTTACTTCTCCTCCTTCATGGTAATCAAATCCTCTTGAAGTTTAATTCTCTCCCTCTTGTATTCATATTTCTCTTGTATCCTATCAATCATGATGTACAGTTTCTGCAAAATATCTTTACCAAAGAGTTATTCTAAGGAATATTGACTAGAAACATCGTTTAATGAATTTTCCATCACACATGAAATGCGTACAAAGCTTCTTTGCT
This sequence comes from Pinus albicaulis, assembly GCA_034641835.2. Taxonomy (NCBI): domain Eukaryota; kingdom Viridiplantae; phylum Streptophyta; class Pinopsida; order Pinales; family Pinaceae; genus Pinus; species Pinus albicaulis. Next base: position 20,820 of record JAXQQM020076772.1, on the reverse strand, counting down.
GTGATTTGAGACTTCAGATCTCAATTTTGATCTTCTTCTTCACACATAAACTTGCACAACTAAATTTTCCTTACACAAATTCCAAAACCAATATGTAAATTTTCGAATATTTTTTATGCTTGATGCAACTTTACTTTAAACCTGATACCAAATAGTAATCACATGAACATGAAAGTAAAATGTTGATAGAACATAGCAATATATCGACGGAAGGCAAGCCAAAAATACACTTAACTAGATCAACAAAATATATGTGTTATGGTGCGTTACGATGGTCAATAGGATGCTTCAACCAGCAAAGTATCCTCATGGTCAACCAACCAGAAGTGTCACACAACCCTCAAGACAGCTCCACAAAAGTCAACCTAAAGTCAACACTATCTAGTCAACGGTCAAGGCAGAACAACAATAATAGAAAGCCAACGCAACAGGTCAAAGGTCATCCTCTAGCCTCGATTTTTGTGCAAAAATGCAGACTACAAAAATCATCATTTTGGTGGAGTTTTAGTTCAAATGGATCAAGCGTTGACCAAAGTCAACGCTAGTAAAATATACACTGAAACCCTAGACAGATCCGTACAGAAACCCTAGCTGCTGTTCCACACGTGTGAGAAGAGAGGCCTCCAAATGATGATCGAACCAATCAGACATGAGAGAGAAGTGTGTGGTGTGTGGATGATGAAATGAACTCTAGGTCTGTCCAATATATATCCATCTACGAGGGTGTGTGACACATATATTGGGGCTCCAAGCCTACGTTACAATTATGGCCGACTTTGCACATAAGTGGAATAAATTAAAAAAAAATGTTCTGCTCATCCAATCAAGATGATATTTAGATCGATCTTGCAACTCTTCGAAAGAGTAATCCCATAAAAATATTAGCATCATTATTTGAGCAGTACAATATGGAGTTTGGACCTAGTTGCCCAAAATTAACACTCCCTCTCAACTAGTGAGAACTCGATCCACCCGTGCCATCCAAACATCGTGCACCATCCCACCATAACTTGCTTTGCTAACTTCTTTATTTCAAATGGTGAGTCACAAAGACATCACTCCCGGTTGACCCAAAGTCAGCTTAGAGATCTAAAACCTTTATAGGAAAGAAAGGAGTCTCATACTAACTCGAAGTTAGTTTAACTGACTCGACGTTAGTTGGAGGTCTGAAGCCTCACTAGACTTGATCCTAGATCAAGTGGTTTGAAACGTGCCATCCTAGACATAGAGAGTAAGACAATATCTGATGTGTCCATCGGTCTTCCTAACGGTCTCTATCCACATTTCCCACCTCATTGGCCAAGATGAGAGATAATTCCCATGAGTCCGATACTCCATTGGTAGGATGCATACTAGGCATAGATCAAAGAGAGGTGAACCAACTAAATATATTCACGATGGGGTGGAAGCACACCAACAAGGTTCGAAAGCCTAGCCCTGTGGTTTCTTATATCTCCAAGAAGATATCCCCAAAGCCCCCTCTAGCTCCCAAAGCTCATCGTCCAAGATGACCCTCATAATAGGGTCATTCCACGATTCCAATATTCTCACGAAAGGATAGGAACTTGACCTTCCCCAAGGGCTTTGTGAGAATATACCTGACCTGCTCATCAGTTCCTAGATGATCGAGCCTTACGGCGCCTCACTGTACCATATCCCGGATAAAATGGTACCTAATATCAATATGCTTGGATCGATCGTGGAACACAGGATTCTATGAAAAACGAATCCCACTCTGGTTATCACAAAGGATAATGGTGGTATCTAGAACATGTCCAAAAAACTCACTGAAGAGATTTTGCAACCATATAGCTTCACAATAGGCCATAATAGCTGCAATGTATTCAGCCTCAACGATGCTCAAAACTACCAAATTCTGCTTCCTGCTCATCCAAGATATCGAAGCAGACCCAAGTATGAAGCAACATCCAGATGTGTTCTTGCGATCCACCACACTGCCAGCCAAATTGACATCAATATATCCATGGAGTCTCAAAATCACGACAGTGTATCTTAGCCCATGGTTTATTGTTCCCAAAGATATGGTTTTATGGTTTATGGTTTATTGGTTTATGGCACCAACCTAGTGAATGTGATGAGGATCAACTGTGTGTTAACTCAAAGTGTTCACTGCAAAACATATGTTCGGATGGGTGTTCACTAAGAACATCAGGGCCCCTATGAGTTGTAAATACTTGGTAGGATTTTCTAGCATGGGCCCAACAAAGTTTCCACTTTGCTTCTTAACTTTGAGCTCCATCGGTGTTGACATAGACTTACAGTCCACATTCCAAATCTCTCCAACAACTTCACAATGTATTTTCCTTTAGAGAGGAAAATCTTGCCAGGTCTTTGCCAAACCTCCAAGCCTAGGAAGTAATGAATCAGTCCTAGGTCTTTCATCTTGAACTCAGAAGCGAGTGCCATATTACACTGATGAATGAGAGGGTTAGCACCTGTCAGGAAGAGATTTTCCACATAGAGAACTAGAATCAGAGGCTTTTCTCTATCAACCTTGAAGTAAAGGTTTAGATCAACATTACTTCAAGTGAAGCCCAACTTCATCAGGTAGCTATTTATCCTCTCATACCAAGTCCCGGGGGGTTGATTTAACTGATAGAGGGCTTTCTTCAACCTACATACATGAGAGTCTCTATCCTAGACTTCGAACCCCAGAGGTTTCTCCACATACACCTCTTCCTTTATCGAACCATGTAGAAAAGCGGTCTTCACATCCATTTGATGGAGACTCCATCCTTGCATAGAAACAAGGGAAATAATAGATCAGATGCTGGTTTAGCAGGCCACAGGTGCAAATATATCATCATAGTCTATGTCTTCCCTTTGAGAGAAGCCTCGGGCAACGAATCTTTCCTTGAACTTTTTAGCACTACCATGAGATCCATGCTTGATCTTATAGAGCCATTTCGAGGTGACAATAGATTTTTCCTCCAGTCTCGGAACCACATCCCAGACATCATTCTTCATAATGGACTCATACTATTCATGCATAGCATCCTTCTAGACTTGACGCTTTAGACTGTTAGCCCCCCTATGAAATTCTTGACAAGCAAGTTGGGGGCTATATCATTTTGGAGACCTTCAAGGAATGCATCTCCCTTGAAGACACATCATCCTTGAGGTCTCTCTGTGCTTTGCCTTATACAAGTCCCTCTTTTCCCCTTTCTTTCCCACCAATTCCCCTTGTCTGTCCTTGAAATCTTCTCTAGTATCCCTGCACCCTTCGTTTTCCCTAAATCCCCCTTTAAATCCTATTCTTACCCTTTTTCCGGCCTTTTTCACCCTTCATCCCCCTATCGATGCCCTTGGATGGCCTTAAAACACTTTGGAAATGGGCCAAAAATCACAAATTTCATTAAAAATGGGTTAAAAACCCACTTCCGACCATATAATAGGCTTTAGCCCTTTTCCCGTTAGCCCCGCGCTCCTTTACCGTCCACAAAACCCCGCGCCGTAACCGATCGCTAACCCCCAAAGGCGCTTGTTACATTTGTTCTTCGAGCGCGATTACAGCCGTCGATCTGCACAGAACGGACAGAGATCGCCACCCCCACAGCCTCCGTCAATTTCCCCATTCATCACCCGTCGCCGCATCTCCACCGTCCGTTTGAAAGCCAGATCTAACGGTCCAGAATGTACCCGCTTCCGTGGGCCCCGCCGCGCAATAGCACAAAACCGCCTGTTTTATTCCGCACCACTTATGTGTGGTGGGTGGTTTTCCCCGAGCGCCCAGCGATTCCATTCAGCACTCGCCACCTATCCCTTGTACAACGGCAAAACAACTTTCTCCCTGCGCGTTATCTTTCGGCCCAGGTCACCCAGCGAAATTGCTGTCAGCCATCAGATCTCAGATCATTCATCCAATGGCCATCATTCGCCAGAGTTGCGCACGCAGTAACCCATGCTATGGCCCATCATCCGTCGTCCTCCATCGTTGATCTCTGCCACGATCAACGGTCTAGATTTGTTCGTCCACCGCTGACTTTTACTCTGTCTCCCGGTCCCGCCACGTCATCTCCACGTGTGCCCACCGTACAATCTCCCCGCACATTTACTCATTTTCTCCACCTGTGACTGCATTCCGCCACCTTTCCCCACGCCATGAATGTTTCCACTGTAACCCCGCATCATTCTGCCATGTCACCAATCTACACGTCCATTCTCATCATCCCACTGCATCCATCACCCCCATCCATGGATTTCTTAACGGGTTGCGTATTTTGCAGGTTTATAGAGAGATGGGAAAGTCTGTCACGATTTTACAGTGTTTAAATGCAGCGACAGGGATTTTGTGCACCAGAGTTAATGAATAGCAGGTTTTATACATCAGCAGAGTGGTTTTCTCCATCAAAGGACAAATTTAAACTCTGCGAAACCCTTCCAGCACCATTAAAACCCAAGCTAACCTGTCAGAAGAAAAATTGAGTGGAAGAAGGTTTCAGTACAAGAAAAGGAGATTAGGGCACACTAATGAAGATCTTGAGCCTTAAATCTGTAGTTTAAGAGGCAAAGCACCAGTGTGAAGACCCTGAGGGTCGATCGAAGGCCCTGAACACAAGTAAAAGGTAACATCAGGGTTTGATCATCAGCAGAATGTTTTTCTTCATCAAAGTACAGGGCGCCCATACAGCTTTTATTATGCACAATGTCCCTGAAGTAATTTCCACCAGAAAACAGTTCAAAACCACCAGAGAATTTATATGACAGACTCCTCAGTAGTTTATTTTGTTTTTGTTCAAAAGCACCAGAAGTACTATAGCCAAAAGATGTCAAGATCATATGTGGAGAAGATCACTTCTGCACAAAGAGGTGATAGAGATTAAATACTCAGCAGTCAAACAGAATTGGCTTCGGCCCTCTTTTGTTCCAAGGGGTTAATACAACATTTAGTTTTTCATCTACCCCTTTGGTTTTCCTTCAGCTATAAATCTCAGAAAGAAACATTGTAATGGTTGTTGGTTGTTGATTGGATATCAGAGAAATGCAAGAATTTTCCTCTTGAGACAAGTTCTCTGTGTAATATTGTAAGATTGGCTGAGATTTGATGTATTCAGACTGAATGTTCAAGCTGTGGGCAATGATGTACCTGATTGGTGTTGTTTTTAATATGACAAGCACATTTCTTTGGATACTGATCTAAAGCAGCTGGTGATGTTTTCCTATCTCTGTGTTTGAGTTCATTTCATTCCATTTCTATTGGCTCGCATCAGAAGTTTGGCATAAGATTTACCCTTGATAGGTACCTTATGTTGCTGCTCTCCCAGCCTTTTATGTTTTCTACTTATATGTGTGTCTGAATATTGATTTCAATTGATTTAACCAGTGTAGTGGATGTTTTTTCCTGCTCTCTGATGTATGAATTAATGAAATCTATGTTTAGATGTTCTTGTTAGGATTTATGGATGAGTTGAGAACACTGGGAGGTATAGAACCCTGTCTCTGCCTCACTAGGATCTTTCCATCTCATTAAACCTTTCTAAGATCCCTTCTGTTAAAATTATCCTTGTTTTTCCTTGGAGTTGCTAAAGCAGAACTGGAGTTAAATGACCTCTGGTCCGATCTATAAGCAGCCCCTTTGTTCCCCTTTGAGAGCTGTCTCTGAGTACGTCCAAGCAGGTCTGGAGTTAAATGACCTTTGACCTGATATATAGATATAAATTTGGCTGTCTTTCCTTATTTCCCTCTCACTCATTTTCAGTCCTTAATGTTCCATTCCATCAATCATATTTTAAGATCCAAATGCTCTAGATAACTAGCCCAACTGAAATCTTGCACATTGAACACAAGTAAACCCTTTCTTGACTCCATTGCCTAATGGCCTTGATGTTCCCTGAGTTATCTATCTTTTCCTAGTTTCCTCTTTTCTCATCCTTGTCTTATATTGGACCCTTCTTTCCTGATTCCCAACAACCAAACATAAACAATCAAACAAACAAACCCTGAGCCTATAACTAGCCTAAAACCTTAACATCTGAGCTTCAAAGACATAAAACCTTTGAATATGATAGAGAGATCCCTCTCTAGACCTAGGAGGGCTAGATTCTAAGGTCTGAAAGTGGTTCTATGTTGTCTCATCTTTTGGTCTTGCCAACCTGGCCAAAACATGTGAACCCCAACATAATGGCGACTCCACTAGGGAACTGAGTGCATTTCACCTCAAACATATCTCAAAGCCTCAGAAAGCCTAGATCTCTGGTTAGGTTGGTAGTAAGTCACCCCTTTCTTGAATCAACCTCCATTGTTGAGTGTCCATCATACTCTTAGACAGAGCCTGGAAAGGGCCAGGAAGCCTCCGGATCTCACCCTCTTCGGAGGTGACATATATGGTAAATGCCCTCCTAGTCAATCTCTGGTTGGAGTTTGACTTTTTTGAGGAGATTCCTGAAAGGTGATAGTGCCTGAGCACTGAGGTGGACAGTTTAACCCCTTAGACATACCCAAAAAAAACCCTCCACCTGGCGACTCCATTATTCCTAAACGAAAAGACTCCACTGGTGATCAGTAGGCCTGTTGATTGTCTTGGTTTCACATTAGACTCCACTAGGAGACCAGCCTTTGAAACAACATTAACCACAACAGAAGTAACAAGTAGGGTTGAGCTGCTTGGCTAAGAAACAACATTCTGGCTTTTAGAACCATTCACACAAGAGCTTATCCCAATCCCGACCCACCTGAAATAGTTGACAATCCAGAGAGTATCCTCAGGGGAACTCCTACACCTAAAAGACCAACTATTCCCAGTCACATTCATAGAGCTAATTCTGCACTAGAAGACCTAACATCTCTATCACATTTTCTCCCTGACCTAGATCCTCCAAACAGTTTACCAAGAACTAGGTCATTCAACCATCTAAACCAGCCAGACCTCGAGTTTCACAGTTCACCATCTCATAGTGGTCAACACACTAGGGACAGAGGAACCCCTCCATCCACACCACCTGATCCCCACTTCATTCAAAACTTGGGGCTTTCTCACCCTAAATCTTCTCAACAAACTCCTGCTGGTCCTAATATCCCTGTCATCCATATACCAGCTGCTCAAGTTAACCCTTTACCTCATCAGAATATCATCATGGCAGCTTGGTATGCACCTCTGGTCTTAACTCAACCCTTGCTACCCTTACCCAATGATTATCAATAAAAAATCCCACACTTCACTGCTAAAGAATCCATCACAGCTCAACAACATGTAGATAAAATGGAGGATTCTTTTGACTACATGGAAATTGATGATGAAACAATCAAAATGAGAATCTTTGCCCAAAGCTTGGGAGGTGAGGTGAAAAAGTGGTTTAAAAACCTACCTGCGGGTAGTATCCAAGATCTCCCTGCTCTATACCGGACTTTCGTCGACAAATGGGAAACTAGGGCAAACCCTCGCCAACTTCTAGCTGAATACATGAGCCTTAAAAGAAATGTGGGAGAGAGTGTCCATGATTACACAACAAGATTTAACAGCATTTACAATGCCCTCCCCCCACATATGAAACCTCCACAAGGCATGGCCCTAGCTAAGTACCCTGATGGGTTTGATGCTGACATGGCCTATGAGCTTAGGGATAAAGAGTACATCACATTAAAGGACATGCAGAAAGGAGCAGTGAACATAGAAGCAAACCTGATTGAGAAAAGAACAAGACTGAGATCTGAGAGGAGGGTAACCTATAGGGATGACAATGTAGCCTCCACATCTGATCCAAATTATGAAAAATTGTCTAAAAACATGGAAGAGCTATAGCAAATGATGAAGAAAATGGTTTTCACTGTCAATAACCAATATAGAAATCAAAACCATAACCAAAACTTTAGAAGGAACAACAATGCCCCCAACAGACAGAAAGAATCAGATCAGCAAATTATTCCCCCTTTCCAAAAAAATTTAGATGAAGATGAGGGAATCCTAGAAGAGTCTTAAGGGAATACAATAAACATGTTTGAAATAGAAGACTCAGTCCTTAACTGTGATTCAGGAGAAGATCAACCCTCACCATCATACTGGGAGGAGGAGTGGTTCGAAACCGAAGATTACAGATTAGGATTTGAGAATGCCATGATGCAGGTCAGAGAACAATATGAACTTAGGAGAAAAAAGAACCAAGACACTTCCAAACCCAACGCTCCTGAGGTTACCATCAAGAAAAGGCCTGACAAATAGTCTAAAGTGACTGCTGAAAATAGCAAAACATCAGCTGAAAGTTCTGGGAAAAACAAAGAAAAAGACAACCTAGACACTGAAAAACAAAGCCAACCAACCAGCAGTACTAGCACTGCAGTTAGTGCTCCTGATAAAATGATTCCTGACCCTGTACATAGCGAGAAATCACAAACTGATACAGCTTCTAAGGCAGTAGCAAATAAAACAGAGTTGAGCACTCCAAAGATTCAGTCCACTTTCAATTTGGAAAGTGAGATTGCAAAAATCAAAATCTCTGTCCCACTCTATGAGCTAGCCACTCAGAATGTGTATAAAGGCCAAATTTTGAAAGCATTGAATCTGGGGGAAAACAATGACACTGTGAATTTGAATGATGACCAACCTGCCCTCTTGTTTGGTCCAAATATTGAGGGAAAGTTTCAGGAAGGGGTAGTTCCACCTTTTTATATCAGTCTCAACATTCATGACAAAATACTCCACAATTCCATGCATGATTCTGGAGCGTCACACAATTTAATGCCTAAGGTAGTAATGGAAAAGCTAGGCCTGGAGATAACACGACCTTACAAAGATCTATATTCGTTTGACTCTAGCAGAGTAAAATGCCTAGGCCTAATCAAAGACTTATGTGTGAGCTTGACCCAGATTTCGGCTAAATGTATGGTCATGGATGTGGTGGTAGCAGATGTGCCACCCAAATATGGCATGCTGCTATCTAGATCATGGGGTGCCAAGCTGCAAGGAACGATGCAGATGGATGGCTCATATGCCACTATCCCTATATTTGGCCAACTTAGAAGACTGTATAGAGAGTCCCAAATGAAATTTCTGGTCAGTAGTCCTGAGAAACCTGAAAATTCACCCTTATACTCTGTGCACACAGACGTGGATTCTTTCATTCTTTATAACGACCAATCCTTAGGAGAGCCATAGTCTGAATGCAGAAATACGAGCAAGGACGCAGAGCCTATGGACTTTAGCATAATGGCTACCCTAGAAGAATACGATGAAGAAAACTATGGGTAGGATACTGAAAACGAAACTCAGAATGAACCAGAAACACAACGCAGTTAGCCTATTAGTCACACCCTGCAAACCAACACACCATGTGAAGAACAATACAACCCACAACCTAGTACAGACCCCACAATGCAACATAATGGAGAACCCCTATGGGAAATGAATTTCGATGGGTCCTGTACTAGGCAAACTGCTGGAGCAGGGGTGTGGCTACGTAACACAGAAAATGACCATGCAGAGAGCCACGCTGTCAATCTGCACTTCAAATGCACAAATAACATTGCAGAGTATGAGGCCCTGATCCTAGGCCTAAATCTGTTGAAAAAATTAGGGGCCCGTAGGATAACTGTGCTAGGAGATTCTGAGTTAGTTGTCAAACAAGTGAATGGTGAATACGCAGCAAAACATCCTCGATTAAGAGCATATAGGAACGATGCCATGGATATATTGAAAACTTTCATGGAATATGAATTAGTGCTTGTTCCCAGGAGTCAAAATGTCATTGCAAATGGATTAGCTTGTCTGGCTAGTTCATATCCTAAAACTCCAGCTGACCAACAAATCATCATTCAGACCAAGTTCAGACCTGTAGTGCTAGACAATGAAAAATATTGGCAGGTCTTTGAAGGAGACAAATAGATTGAGGACTTCCTGACAGGCAGAAATGAGTTTAAATTTTCCAGTTCAGACTCTAAAGACGAAGACATCTACCTTAGTGAGGAATCCCCTGATGAAGAATCCCCACCCTGAAACATAGAAATAAACACCTTTTCTGAAGAAACTAGAAGTTCAACCATAAGATGTGAAAACACAAAAAATGAGGAAATGGAGGTGTTGCAGGCCAAAGATAAGAACATACCCAGAGGCCTGGCACCCCTAGAGGACCTTTTTGACTTTGATGGCGTAGCAAAAGAGCCCATTATAGAACATGCAGACTCAGATGTAGAAGAATGGAACATAGGCACTGAAGATAGACCCAAAATGATAAAACTAGCTAAGTCTATACCTGCAGACATGAAGAAGAGATACACTGACATGTTTAAGGAATTCATTGATGTGTTTGCATGGAGCTATGAAGACTTAAAGGCCTATGACACCAACATCATACAACACAAGATACCCCTGAAGGAAAATCAGAAGCTTTTCAGACAAAAACTCCATAGGATAAACCTGAAACAATTTCCTTCAGTAGAGAAAGAGATCAAAAAGATGTATGATGTAGGCATAATAGTCCCTGTAAGGTTTTCTGATTGGGTGTCAAACTTAGTGGCTGTGAGAAAGAAAACAGGGGAGATCAGACTATGCATAGACTTCAGAAACCTCAACAGAGCCTCCCTGAAAGACAACTACCCTTTGCCTAGAATGGAACATATCCTACAGAAGGTAGTGGGCTCTTAGAGAATCTCCCTGGTTGATGGTTTTTCAGGATACAACCAAGTTTTTGTACTCCTAGAAGATCAACTCAAAACAGCTTTTACCACTCCATGGGGCACCTTCATGTATGTGAAAATTCCCTTTGGACTGATGAATGCTAGAGCTACCTTCCAGAGAGCGATGGATATAGCTTTCTTAGATGAGATAGGACACTTCGTAGTTATCTACTTGGATGACTTGACTGTCTTTTCTAAAACTGAAAAAGAACACCTGAAACATATGAGGAAATTTTTTGAAAAATGTAGAAGGTATGGTCTGTCACTGAATCCTAAGAAAACTGTGTTAGGGCTGCAAGAAGAAAAACTTCTTGGCCACATTATATCTGAGAAAGGAATCAGGATAGACCCACAGTGATTTGAGGGAATACTCCAAATCTCGCACCCCAGAAATATCAAAGAATTGCAGTCCTTTATAGGGAGGATCAATTTCCTTAGGAGGTCCATTCCCAATCTTGCTGAACACCTCAGGAAAATTACTGACATGCTGAAGAAAGGTGCAGGGATCAAGTGGACTGTTGAAGCCAAGAAATCTTTTGAGTCAGTAAAGCTTGCACTTACTCAAGCCCCTGTCCTTATCAGCCCAGACTTCTCAAGGGATTTCCTCATCTTTTCATTTGCCTCCCAGCATACCGTGGCTGCAATATTGCTGTAGAAAAATTCAGAAGGTCATGAACAACCAATTTCCTTCTTCAGCAAAGCCTTAAGAGACACACCCTTAAAGTACAACATAATGGAAAAGCAGGCCTATGCCCTGGTAAAGGCCTTAAAATACTTTAGGGTGTACATTCTGCATTCTCACACCATTGCTTATGTGCCAAATATAGTGGTCAAAGATATCTTGTCCCAAGACCCCGATGGGAAAAGGGGAAAATGGATTTCTACTATCTTAGAATATGACCTTGAGATAAAGCCCACCAAACTGATCAAAGGTCAAGGCCTGGCCCAATTAATGGAGGAATCTAATTTGCAGGCCCTTGACATTAACATGATAAATGCCTTAGATGAGCAGGGAGGATTGCCCCACCCAACTGTTGAGGAGAAGTTTCAGAACTCTCCTTGGTATTCTGATATCCTTTACGTGCTCACCAATCTCAATGCCCCTCCAGAACAGTTCAAAACTAAGGCCAGATTCATAAAGCTAAAAGCCAGAAATTACTGCATCTTGAATGAAAACCTATACTAGAAAAATCCAAATGGCCTATTGCTGAAATGCTTGTCCGAAACTGAAGCTGAAAGAATCAAACAAGAATTCCATGCCGGGGAGTGTGGAGGCCACCTGAGTTGGAAGCCACTACAAATAAAATACTCAGGGCTGGTTACTATTGGCCCACACTTTTCAATGACGTCCATAAAATGGTAACTGCCTGTCATAAATGCCAAATCTTTGAGGGTAGAAGAAAGCTCCTCCCCCTCCCTTTACAGCCTATCACCGTAGAAGGTCCATTCATGCAATGGGGCCTAGACTTCAATGGGGAAATTCACCCCTCTTCTTCTGGACAACACAGATGGATCCTAACTACTACATATTACTTCACCAAATGGATAGAGGTCATACCCACTAGGAATGCCACCGATTCTGTCATCATTAGGTTCCTAGAAGATTACATCCTCTCTCGGTTTGGCTGTCCAAGGAAAATAATCACTGACAACGCTGCTGCTTTCGGATCCAAGAGAATGGTTGATTTCTGTCACAGGTATGGAATAGCACTTGGTCATTCAACTGCCTATTACCCCCAGGGTAATGGCTTAGCTGAATCATCAAATAAAATCCTGGTTACAATCATCAAGAAGCTGCTGGAAGAGAACAAAAAGTCATGGCATAAAAAGTTGATACATGCTTTGTGGGCCGATAGGCTCACCACAAAGAAATCTATTGGCATGTCACCATTCCAGCTGGTTTATGGGACAGAAGTAGTCTTTCCTACTAGCCTTGGAGTACCAGTGATTAAGCTTGTCCAGGAAATTCAGTCGGAGGAAGACAGTATGGTGAGAAGAATTAATGAAACTATTCATCTTCAGCAAACAAGGGAGCAGGTTTACAACAGAGAAATTAAAGTTTAGGAAAACATAAAGAAATTGTTTGACAAAAGAACCAAAACTGCAGATTTCCAAGTTGGGGACAAAGTTCTGAAATGGGATTCAAGAAGAGAGGACAAAGGTAAACACGGCAAGTTTGACAGCTTATGGCAGGGTCCATACATTATCCAAGCTACTGTGGGCCCAAATGTATTTTTTCTACAAGAACTTGATGGTACAGAGCTATTCAAGGGTCCTTTCAATGGCAGGATGCTCAAGCATTACTTCTGCTAAATATAAAGGTCTGGTTTCATTCTTAATTGTATATACCATTGTAGTTTATTTCGGAAAAAGAGAAAGGTGTTTAAAAAAAAAAAAAAACAAGTGAAAAGGAGGGGTTCAAACATGCTCAAAAAATGAACCTTTGAAAGGAAGAAAGGGTGGCTCAAACATGATCAAAATCTGAGCCAAAAGGAAGCAGAATAGCTGGTCCTGACATGCTCAAAACCTGGATCAGCATGAAAGAAAAGAAGAATCAGCTCTAACTTGCTCAAAACCAGAGCTGAGTCAAAGAGAAGAAGTGACTCTAATATGCTCAAAAACTGAGTCACAAAGAAAGAAGGATATTTCAAATTGCAGATTTCATGCCTTCACAGTTTTGTTTGCAGTTTTCTACAAGTCTTCACTCCAGCAAGTCAGACAGTCTAATCCTGGCTTGGCTATTTTTCAATTTCCTGTCTTAGAATGTAGGAGAAGAAATCTGTTGGACAGTTTAATCCCAGCAGATGTTAGATTAGGTAGAGAAGCATATGAGGCCAACAGTCTAATCTGGTCTCATGGAGCAATAAGGGTAGATTTAGAATAGGTTTGTTTTCCGTTTGCAAAATAAATGATGTAAAGGGTCTGCTAGCTCAAATGCACCCAAGGGAAAATTGTTAGGACTGTAGTTTGGGTAGGCAGATTGGTTGGGATAAATGTTCTGCTGATCTATGTATCTAACATGTTGTGGCAGCTGAAAATCAAAGAAGAAGGATGGCTTATAGCAGCAGGCATCTGGCCTACTCCAAATATTATTTCTGGTTTCTTGACTCCTTCAGGAAGAAGCCATCCCCATGTGGAGCCATTGTTAGCCCCCCTATGAAATTCTTGACAAGCACGCTGGGGGCTATGTCATTTTGGAGACCTTCAAGGAATGCATCTCCCCTGAAGACACATCATCCTTGAGGTCTCTTTGTGATTTGCTTTCCAATTCAACCCCCTCTGCTGATTTCCCATCTAAGGCCTCACTGGGTATAATGTTGATCCTAATTGACCAATATTGCCCCTCATACTCCTGCAAAATGCCACATTTTCACCTCCTTTCCCCTTTGTCAAAGTCCCTATTTTCCCCTTTTTATTTTCCCTATTAACCCCCTAAATCCCCTCTAATATCCCTGCACCTTTTGTTTTCCCTAAATCCCCCTTTGGATCTTATTCTTACCCTTTGTCTGGCCTTTTTCACCCTTCATCCCCCTATCGATGCCCTTGGCTGGCCTTAAAACACTTTGGAAATGGGCCAAAAATCATAAATTTCATTAAAAATGGGTTAAAATCCCACTTCCGACCATATAATAGGCTTCAACCCTTTTCCCGTTAGCCCCGCGCTCCTTTACCGTCCACAAAACCCCGCGCCGTAACCGATCGCTAACCCCCAAAGGCGCTTGTTACATTTGTTCTTCGGGCGCGATTACAGTCGTCGATCTTCACGGAACGGATGGCGATCGCCGCCCTCGTAGCCTCTGTCAATTTCCCCGTTCATCACCCGTCGCCGCATCTCCACCATCCGTTTGAAAGCCAGATCTGACGGTCCAGAATGTACCCGCTTCCGTGGGCCCCGCCACACAATAGCACAAAACCGCCTGTTTTATTCTGCACCACTTATGCACGGTGGGTGGTTTTCCCCAAGCGCCCAACGATTCCATTTAGCGCTCGCCACTTGTCCCTTGTACGACGGCAAAACCGCTTTCTCCCCACGCGTTATCTTTTGGCCCAGGTCACCCAGCGAAATTGCTGTCAGCCGTCAGATCTCATATCATTCATCCGACGGCCATCATTCGCCAGAGTTGCACACGCGGTAACCACCCATGCTATGGCCCGCCGTCCGTCGTCCTCCATCGTTGATCTCCGCCACGATCGATGGTCCATATTTGTTCGTCCGCCGCTAACTTTTCCTCTGTCTCCCAGTCCCGCCACGTCATCTCCACGTGTGCCCACCGTACAATCTCCACGCACATTCATATTTACTCATCCAAAGGGGCCTTTCTCTATGTTTTACGTTGATTTTTCATTTTCTCTGCCTGCGACTGCATTTCACCACCTTTCCCCATGCCATGAATGTTTCCACCATAACCCCGCATCATTCCGCCATGTCACCAATCTACGCGTCCATTCTCATCATCCCACTACGTCCATCACCCCCATCCATGGATTTCTTAATGGGTTGTGTATTTTGCAGGTTTACAGAGAGATGGGAAAGTCTGTCACGATTTTACAGTGTTTAAATGCAGCGACAGGGAGTTTGTGCACCAGAGTTAATGAATAGCAGGTTTTATACATCAGCAGAGTGGTTTTCTCCATCAAAGGATAGATTTAAACTCTGCGAAACCCTTCCAGCACCATGAAAACCCGAGCTAACCTGTCAAAAGCAAAATGGAGCGGCAGAAGGTTTCAGTACAAGAAAATGAGATTAGGGCACACTAATGAAGATCTTGAGCCTTAAATCTGTAGTTTAAGAGGCAAAGCACCAGTGTGAAGACCCCGAGGGTCGTTTGAAGGCCCTGAACACAAGTAAAAGGTAACATCAGGGTTTGATCATTAGCATAATGTTTTTCTTCATCAAAGTATAGGGCGCACATACAGCTTTTATTATGCACAATATCCCTGAAGAAATTTACACCAGACAACAGTTCAAAACCACCAGAGCATTTATATGACAGACTCCTCAGTAGTTTATTTTGTTTTTGTTCAAAAGAACCAGAAGTACTACAGCCAAAAGATGTCAAGATCGTATCCGGAGAAGATCACTTTTGCAAAAAGAGGTGACAGAGATTAAATACTCAGCAGTCAAACAGAATGGGCTTCGGCCCTCTTTCATTCCAAGGGGTTAATACAGCATTTAGTTTTTCATCTACCCCTTCGGTTTTCCTTCAGCTATAAATCTCAGAAAGAAACATTGTAATGGTTGTTGGTTGTTGATTGGATATTAGAGAAATGCAAGCATTTTCCTCTTTGGTATAAAGTTTCCACCATTGCAAGAGAATAGATTTATACTTCCATCTCATCCTCAAGATAAACCACGTCCATAGTCCATCATGCCACTGCACAGCCACAACAAGCTTTGAATTATCATGCTGTCTGGGCACAGATACTTTATTCATGTTTATTGTCGTTCCACTAACTGCTGATTTTGTGAGCTAGACATAGATTCTTTATATATTTTGTATTGTTTCTGCTTTATGTTTTCTGCTTATATGTGTATCTGAATATTGATTTCAATTGATTTAACCAGTGTAGTGGATGTTTTTTCCTGTTCTCTGATGTATGAATTAATGAAATCCATGTTTAGATGTTCTTGTTAGGATTTATGGATGAGTTGAGAACACTGGGAGGTCTAGAACCCTGTCTCTGCCTCACTAGGATCTTTCCATCTCATTAAACCTTTCTAAGATCCCTTCTGCTAAACTTATCCTTGTTTTTCCTTGGAGTTGCTAAAGCAGAACTGGAGTTAAATGACCTCTGGTCCGATCTATAAGCAGCCCCTTTGTCCTACTTTGAGAGTTGTCTCTGAGTACATCCAAGAAGGTCTGGAGTTAAATGACCTCTGACCTGATCTATAGACAGAAATTTGGCTGTTTTTCCTTCTTTCCCTCTCACTCATTTTCAGTCCTTAATGTTCCATTCCATCAATCATCTTTTTAGATCCAAATTCTCTAGATAACTAGCCCAACTGAAAGCTTGCACATTGAACACAAGTAAACCCTTTCTTGACTCCATTGCCCAATGGCCTTGATGTTTTCTGAGTTATCTATATTTTCCTAGTTTCCTCTTTGCTCATCCTTGTCTTATATTGGACCCTCCCTTTCCGATTCCCAACAACCAAACATAAACAACTTCAAAAAACAAACCCCGTGCCTATAACTAGCCTAAAATCATAACTTAGAGCCCAAAGACATACACTTTAACTCATATGGAGAGATCCCTCTCTAGACCTAGGAGGGCTAGATCCTAAGGTCTGAAAGTGGTTCTATGTTGTCTCATCTTTTGGTCTTTTCAACCTGGCCAAAACATGGGAACCCCAACAATCCCAAAATGGGACTGCTTAGCAATGCATGCTAAAATAACACACTTTTCATAATATGTGAAATAAAATGTAAATGCAGCTCATGTATCCCTTATATTTGATATTATAGCAACTAGATTTGAAAGGAATTCAGAAACAAATCACTATTGCATAGTTAAACAGGCATCCCATGCCATAGATAGCTCAAAATCATGCAAAATAGAGACTGAAACCATGTATGAAAGTTGGAATACCATGAAAACATTATTTTATTACCTCTGCAACAGTAGTAGGTTGTACATCAAATCTAGATCAAGCATTTGGACAAAAATTTAGACATAGAGATCCACTGTAATATCCCAAAATCGGAACAACTAGCAAGGCATGACTGGAAAAAAGATTTTCTAGGAATGGCTGCTACAGGATTTGAAACCAGGACCTGGATCCCTTAGATGAATGTATCTAAGACTGAAATCCAAGAGATGGCCCCAAAGAAATCCCTCTAGGTGGGTTAAACAGATCTCCCACACCTAGCTTGTCTTCGTAAAGTGCCCGATGTGAAGGGACTCAATAATGTATGAACACACAATTGAATAACGATGTTATTCTATAATCCAAAACACATGAAGATTTGAATAGCCAAATAACATATAATATAGCATTAAATGTATGCAATTCTTTAGAATCAACCACACTAAGCAGTAAATGAGAGCCTCAATGGAACATGTACATGATAAATGGAAAACACTGCTACATGAAGGAAGCCATGGCTATATCAGCGCAATTTACATGAGACACTGCAGCATAATAAATGATAACAGAATTATATGACAATAATATCTCAAGAAAAGTGGGGGAGCAAGCTCTAAACCCCTGAAAACAATGGTACAACAATCCTTAGAAGGATTGGCTACAATACATGTACAAATGGAAAATCTGCAGAAATGCCGGAGTTGTTGGGTAGCAGCTGCAACTCAGAAAATAACCAGAGATGGCTAAAGATGATGCTTAATCTGAAATATACCTCCTCCAGTAGATCTCTCAAGTGATAGGCTGATCCTAACACTGAATATCTTACCCTCCAAAATAGTGGTGCAAAACCATGACCCCCACCGTGCATACACACGAAATAATGCACTGAGAAGGGTAGAGTTTATTTAGGGGAGATGCTTGGCCTGCTGCCAAGATATGAAAATCAGCTCTGAAACCTTCCTCACTAACCTTCCCGAGGAATAGGAGCTCCCTCCTCTGAAAGATGAGACAAGGAATGGTGTTGTGGAACCCTCCACTGCAACACCCAACAACACTACATTATACTTAAGCAGAAATAACGCAGTGACTAAAAGGAGTGGCTTTGGCCTTGAACCTAGGTGGATAATGAAGCAAAATCCTTCAAGAGGCCTCTCAAGAAGGAGAGGAAATCCTAAACAGGAACATTTTGTAATACACATCACCGCAACTCTCAGCAGTCACAAGCCTGAGACTACAAATAGTTATAGTCTACTATGACCAACAAACAAAATACTCAAACAGCTCTCACTATGGTTTATCTTCCTCCTTATTCAAGTGAATGCTCTTTTCCCTATACCCCACAAATTAGGTTTCTTCCACAAAGAATCTTTCTCCTCTCAAATTGTGTCGTGCCTTCCCAAGATGCCACCCTCTAGCAGCTGCTGCCAATTTGGTCAAACTTGACCAGTCTCTCAGGCATTTGCCCCTTTTCACACTCAGAAGGTGAAAATTGTTGTATCTACAGATCTATTTCACACTATGAGGGATTTTATTACTACTCATGGGCCTTTACCCATTTTATTCACCTCCTAGATGATATGAGCAAAATTAATGTTCCAATTAACTTCATGAAAATTTTGGAACATTACAGTCCTCCCCTCTCAAAGATTGATCGTCCTCAAGCAAGTGCAAGGATAGATTGAGTTATTTTCTCCTTCTCTCCCTGTAGCATCCATGTATGATGATATCCTCCAAGTGAAGTGATGCTATCTCATCAATCAAGCCTCCACATTATTCCTCCTCAACATGCAAGTCAACTATTAAGCCATCATCACGTAAAGGTGAAATACTCAAGAGGATAGAAAAGTGATGTCTAGAGGTCCCTTTGAGGAATGGGATCTAAAATCTAATGGTAAATATCTCTCCCATATGGATCCTCCATCCCCAAGCTATTAGCCATGAAAAATGAGTCACCTCCCAACTAGGCAACTCCTGAAAACTGTCATCCACCTTTGGCTCCGGCAAAGTAGGTGGGATGAAAATATGCACATGGTAGACAAAATAGTCTACCCCACGCTGTACTCCTCTCCACTTAAGATAATTGTAGAGTGTCTTCTGATCCTAGGCTGCAATAAGGTTTCCCTCAAGTGGCAAGATGAGGACTAGATCTCCAAATATCTCCCCTCCAACGCTGCAAATCATGCTGGCCCAAATGTCCCCATATATGATGAGTTGGAAATCATCATCATGTGGCATAGTATCCATCATATGGCTCACCTCATAAAGAAACAAATGTGTTTCTCTAGTGACCATACCATCTCCCATGCTCCCCTCAGAACATGTAGTGCAAAAAGTGTGGGAGGATTCTCCCTCAAAGGACACATTCACCCAATGTGTCTTTCTCCCAAGCATGCTCCTCATAAAGATAGAGACAATAGAACCATAAGGAGCAAAAATGAGAATCATACTTACTACCATGTGTAACAATTGAGAAGGAAAATGGTCCTTCGAGTGCAACCAATGCAGCTTGACCCTCAACTTCCATAGAGACTGATTAAATGAGTGAATTTTCAACCACTTGCCTGCTGCTCCAATATCCTCATAAGTATGGAGGAAGTGAATGATACATGGTGTAGAATGTGCATGTCCTCCATAATATCTCTCTTCCCCAAGTCCTCCCACGGAAGGGCCATCAATCATGCTCATGGCCTCAACTAAACCATGAGTTCTAGAAAAAAGAATGCTCCTCCTTGGAGCATAATCCTACACATGTATGGTTAAGGGATGCATATATACATTATACAAATAATCATGTAAACAATAATGAATACCCTTACCACATATTTTTCTCATACAAAGGGAGTGGCTCATAAATGAGTCTCCTCTCATCCCCAAAGAGAAAAGAGGTGGTTGTGCTAACTCTCTCAAAGCTTTATGTCTCACCTCCAACTCCACATGATCTATCCATATTTTTATATGCTGATATATCTCCTCCTCAAAACCCCTCCATGATGGTGTGGTATGCTCTCATAGAAAAAGTGGGACTGAAAAGGAAATCCTCATGAGCTTCTTCTAG
Organism: Pinus albicaulis; assembly: GCA_034641835.2. Lineage (NCBI taxonomy): Eukaryota > Viridiplantae > Streptophyta > Pinopsida > Pinales > Pinaceae > Pinus > Pinus albicaulis. Next base: position 550 of record JAXQQM020076772.1, on the reverse strand, counting down.
AAACTTCTCCTTGAGCTTGGAAGCTCCAGAAAAGAAGTCCCTACCATAATAAAAGATGACCCCATCTCTGAATGAATACTCCTCCTCATGCAACTGGCCATCCAATATCCTACAAGAATGAAGATCCCTGGAATACTCCACCAACAGCTGGGAGCTCCAATATGGATCTATCCTCCATAGTGACAATGTTGAAGATCTATCATGATGAAAAACTATCATATGGCTACCCTCTTCTTTGACATCTCCAATGTCAAAGATGCAAGTTGGAAGGCTACTATCCTTCCCCTGCTACTTCTGCCAGAGCGCAGAGTCTGTAATGTGAGTGGATAAAAGTGATGTTGAGATAATTCTTCTCTCCTCCTTGAGTCTACCCAAGCCTCTCAGCACTGTATCAAGCTCTCCCAAGGTCCCCACTCTTCTGAAATCAATGAGTGGTGCCTCAACTGGTGAAGCATCCATCCTCCTTTGCTGATCCAGTGGTCTCCCCAGCAAAATGTCTCCAGGCAATGAGACATCATCATCAAGAGATGACTTCATATATGAATGGAAA
>JAXQQM020082582.1:0-18679 GCA_034641835.2 Pinus albicaulis | reverse complement strand
TCTCTGATACGTCCTTCACATGGAATAGTGAAAAAGACGGCGAGCCTTATTTTAGCTGCTATTGACCCATTAATGCCCCTTAAGTACCAATGACCATGGCAACCCAACTCATGCCATGCACCCCATGGTTGTTGAAGCCCTGTCTTATCATCTGGTACTTGTCTTTATCGCATACGTATGGGTTCAGAAAGTTTAATGGATGCCCATGCCCCTGCATCCGAATACGGACGAGGAACCATGGATGGCATTCCAATAGGCATGAGGAATTTCCTTGCGCCTCCGCCTAGTTTCCACCGCATATAAATACATGGTATACGCTGCAATACAATGTACGCAGTTTGAATTGTAAAATTTGAATATGAAAAACCGCGAATTTGAAATTTGAAATTTTGAATTTTGGAATTATCTGCCCCCAATATCTTCAGCTCCGCTCTCGACGAGAAAAGTCTCTCCGACGAACCCTGCCCACCACTGATCACAACGCTAGGGAGCACATACTCATTCAGGCTTTCCAGGCTTCAATGAAGGGTATCCAAACACCGGTTTCTGATTCGCATCCCATGGATGCTTATGCCTGGGAAAATATCCCATGGTTGCTCGTGTATTTTCGTGGTAAGCCCATGGTCACCATTTCCGCATCGGATTCCAATGAAGAAGAGTTGAATTGTATCCAGGTAGGTCCTTTGAATTTCTTCATATTATTGTGTTCTTTAATGGGATACGAACCCGGGCCAAACTGACTAGGTGATGGCGCTTTCAGGTATATAGGTGATCGATCTCACCTTAGTGCTAATCTTGGTGATGGATCGAGATTGTTTGAATCTCTAGAACTCTAGTTTTTCCTTCAGCAGAGCGGCAATTCCACAGTCAAGTCAAATAGGAAGCGGATGCAACTAAAATGAATTTGCACCATTGGATTAAGTAAAGGAGGGTCGCGATCTACGGTGGTAAACGCAAAAGGAACTGTTGGAAAGTCAATGTTATTATCACTGTAGATATAAATATCATCAACGGTGGCTGAGCCAAGTGTAGGTAAATTCGTTTGAAATGGTGGAGTGGAATTTTGTTATAAATATCAGTTTAAAAATAGATATGTTTTTCCAGCAATTAAAATGATGGAATGGGTATTGTAAACAATGGGAAACGCGAATTAATTGATCTTGCACTTTGTTAATCGGATCCTATGATTGAAATGGATTTTGGAGATTTGCTGTTGTTAAAAAATCAGTTTTAAAGCATATGCATAGAGTGTCAAGGTGAGAATTCTTCTTAAACAGAGAATTATAAAGCAAATTTTCTCCAAGTGCTGGTATCACACTTCCATTGATAATGAGAGCTTGTAAACTTTTGGGCTTGTTAACTAAGCACATTTTTCCATCAAACCATAGCATTATTAATGTATGAATATTTTTCCTTTTGAATTTTATGTTTCAATTATGTGAATTGTACTAGTGTAATTGTCATCTATATCGCTTTAATTTTGGTAAGTCAGGTGAAAACTTGGAAAATGCAAAAAAAACTAAAAAATAACAGTTTGTTGCTTACTTATTTTAAAATGAAAACCTGACCTAGTCCATTATTTATTTCAAAATAAAAGATCTAAAATTGTTTTCTTCTCATTTAATGGAATATTTTATTATTATAATTTAATTTTTTTTAAGTAAATTGAAGTTTCTTTAATATTTATTTTAGGAGTTGTCTAAGGAGACGGACGAATTGCTTGGACCATCAAAATTGGCTAGAATCTCGGCTATAAAAATTTAAGAAATCTTACAATAACATAATCATGATTTTGATGGTGGAAATGGATTCAGCACTATCAAAAAGCTATAAGGCACCCAAAATATTAAAGTTTGATAGTTATAACGTGGATTTACAAAAATTCCTGCCAGGTTTTCTTAAAATCTTACTAGAATTTCCATGATTTTCAGGGCGAAAAAGCAGTCTAGTTAGACTAAGGCGTTATGTTAAAATAAAAATGTAAATTGCTTTCCTTAGATTTAAGAGAATATTCCACTATAATAATTGAATTTGTTTAAAATTTTACTTTTATTTGATTTAATGAATTTTCATTATAAAAAGTTTAGTTTTTAGAATTTTAAACCATTTTAAAGATTAGATAATTGAAATTAAATTCATACACTTGATAACAAGTAGGGAAAGAAAATATTATTCCTTGAGGTGCTTAGCATAAAGCCTTGTAATAAATTACAAGTTTTTAAATATTAAATTTTAGATGATTACTTATAATAACCTTTCGTAATAAGCTACTCATAATACCTAATAGTTAAAGCCTATCAGTTTTATTATTACTATTACAATATTTTTTGAACTTTAATGACAAATGAAAGAGGCTAATTTCAGTTGACCTAGTTAACTTAACTTCTAGGAATAAAGATAATAAATAAGTGCTTTGATGATAGATTTTTCCACTTCTTAATGAAGTAACACCATTCAGCCATTCACTATGATACACCAAAATATAATATATAAGTGCTTTAGTGTTATATTTCTCCACCTTTTAATGAAGTAACATTATTAGACGATTTATTGTGATACACTAAAATATAATTATACCAAGTAAATGTCAAAAGTTGAATGATATAATTGGGTCTATAAAAAGTTTATTTTTTACCAAAACAATCATTTAAATATGTAATTAGCAATTGTTTTATGTGCAATAAATCGAAATATTTTGTTATTGAAATTATTAAAATATTTATTTTAAATAATATCTTAATATTATTTAAAATGTATAACATTGACTCTTTTTCAATGATGAAAATAAAATTTCAAAATCTGAAATTATATTATTCAACTCTATTTGTTGGACATTTAGAATTTCTTTCTTATTTTTATGATTTTTTTAATAATGAGCATGATAAAATAATTTTGAAATATAGTTAGAAATTTCAATATTAAAAAACTACCTGTAAAAACACAATTTCTAGTGGAATTGTAAAACAACCTTTAATTTCTTAAAACTTTAACATATGGGTATTCAGAAAAATCCCATAATACATGCTCTATGATTTAAAATTATTTTATAATTTTCTTGGTTAATTAAATATTTACAATTTTGATATTCAAATTATCTTGAAGTAATATTTAAATGAAAAAAGAAAGAGGGAACAATAAAAAAACAAGTTTTAAAAGTATTGAAGATTTAAACATATAGATAAATTTACAATATTATAATTGTTTATTTACTTTTAATTTGTTAATTGATATTGTATATAAATATTTGATATACATAAAAAAAATTCCTTTAAATTTGAATTCTAACTATTAAATACATAAAATAAAAAAGAAAATTTATATATATAATCAATCATACATACATGTATAAATCATATAATCCATTTTAACTCTTGATTTTGTTAGTATGTCATGCTAAATATTATGAATATAATAATATCCATAATTTTATATAGTTTAATTTTTTTTTGTAACTTTGGCAAGACTATATCTTCTACATGTCTAATTAACTTCACATCAGGGAGTGCTTTAACAAAGCACCTAATCAATGCGTATCTAAAACCTCCTGCTAAATTTATTTGTATTTACATTTAATTATAGAAAATATTTTAGATAATTAAAATATAAATGTTTAGATACATAAAATATTTTTAAGCAAGATATATGAATATCACTATGTTTATATACATTAATTAAATGTTTGATATAATGTTAATTTTTAATAATGCTATATATTAATTGATTAAAAATAAGTGGATAAGAGGTCTATGGTTACTATATGTAGAGTTCAATAGTTACATTGTGTGTGAGGTCCATGGTTGCTATAGTCCTCCTTCTGTCTTTGGATGTTTTGCTTCATATCTTCAGTTATCATAGTTTGGTTATTGGATGTGCCAAGATACGTGGTCTTTTGAGATTCTAGATAAAGGATTAGTTATGCTTAGTGTAACTCCTCTAGTGACAAAGATAGGGAAATTTTGGGTTGTTATCATTAAGTGTTATAGAGAGTTTTAGCTTACAAGAAAAGAGTTTAGCTTACAAGAAAAGAGGTCCCCTACAACGAAGAGGAGAGAGGAAGAAGAAAATGAGTTTCCTAAGAATGACCTTCCTCCTTTACTTATCCCACTCATCATTCTTCATAGGAAGAGAAACACTATCATAGCGAGTGTTCTATGGAAGCATAAGGAAAAATGGAAGAATTAGAGATTTGGTAGAGGGAAAGAGAAAAAAATTGGAAAAATTGAGTAACAAGTCAAGAAAAAGAGAATTTTTTTCCAAAGGACCATATTTTGGAGGAGGTGAAGTGCACCCAATTTGGTGATGCAAGTGGGAAAAAATTCTTTAAGATTGTTGAAACCTATTATTGAAAAAAACCATGGTAAGTAGGGTGTTCAAAAAACTGACATTGCAAGCTAAGGCCAACCATCCTTGATGATGAAGACCAACTCCCATGGCTAAAGAGATACTAACCTCAAAGGAAGTTGAAGAGAAAGTGTAACTATCCCATCTTAATTAAACTAATTTAAATATTTTTTTAAATAATAAGTATTAGAAAATATTAATAACTACATAATATTGCTTTATTTTCTCTTAAACCTTTTGTAACTTATGGCTTGCTAACTCACACCTGCTACTGATCAAATTATTAACATGAAGTGTTGATCTATTTGGTTTGAAAGAGTTACCCAATATCAAAGTAGTTATATTTTTATTTTTTGTTTAAAATATATGTTATAACATATAGATGTGGTTATAACATATATCTCTTATAACATATGTAAATACATTTAACTTTTGAATACATTATAATTTACATTAATAAAAATTCTTGTAAATATTGTATTTGTTGCAAATCTTTCAAAGACTTTCCAGAGGAAATATTCTAAGAAAATTTGTATACACTGTGATTATTCTATAGATATAATAGTGAAATATGGAGACATAATTTTCTTTAATGTGACCTTCCCTGTGGTGTACTGAATCAATTTCAACAATTTTTTTTTTATTCCAATAACAACAAGAAAGATGTGCACCACTGCAAAAAAAAAAAAAGTAATCTGTTACATAGTAGTACAAATTCTTAAAATCATATGTGTCAAAGTTTTCGTCGGGCATTTCAATCTAAATATTCAAAATCACATAATAAAAATGGATCTCCCAAAGTAATGTAGATGTTGGATATCTATTGCAGTGATTTATTTTATAGAAGGTATGTTTCTATATTTGTATCTCACTATTGGGAGATTACACCAACTAATATTTAGGAAGAACTCTCCTAATCCAAGGGAGAAGCATCCTCTCATTAAACTACTCTCTTTGATCCAGGTGGATATTGGTGGCCACCCGCTATTCCACTTGGGACCCCGCCATTGTTTCTTTCAGTTTTTCAGTTTTCAGTTTCCTTAATTGTAGAACAATTTAATATTTTTGGCAGTTTTCTGGGTCCTAAACTTCCAGAGCCATTTTGAGGCCCTGAACGATATTTTTTGGCATCAAACCTTTAGTGAATATGAGTCTGTTCCAAACTTGATATTCATTGTTAGTAGTTGTAGTCCTTGGATAGATGTTTTTAACAATGTATCATTTTCATCAAACGGAGATAGTATGCCAAAGTTACGACCTTGGGAAATTGATGTACCAATTTACCCCGACGGGGCCCATATTCTGGTGTTTCATCTCCTAGGGTTAGGTTTTTGGATGTTTAGGGTTTTCGATTCTTTCTAAATAATATATAGGCCTTTGAGCCTCATTGTAACACAGAGTTCAGAGGCCTGTAGCTGCCACATCTCTTCTCAAAGATAAGCTACCAACACCCTATCTAGTTTATTTCCATTCTATCTGTAAACAAATTTCAGTTATTTGATATTAATAAAATGAAGTGTTATTTTCGTTGCATATTTGTATTTATGGTTATATGTGTATTATTTTGCGTTCCTACATAAATTCGAATCACTCTTGTACACTGAGATTTTGATATAATGGGCTTATTGGATCCCTGATTTAGGACACATAATTAAACGATTCAGCCAATCCATGCAGACTGTAGAGCTTTATTAGAATATTAATTTTTTACTCACATAGACTATATTCGACTCGCACGAGCACCGTATGGGCATCCTTGACCAAAGAATGGAGAGGATTGAACATCACCTCGACATTCCTCCAACGGTGGGTGCTATATATACATAATATGTGCATATATAGAAGTTGAGTGACTTCTCTATATGTAAATATTTTTCATATGCGTATGTTTTTTGCATATACACAAATTTTGTATATACACTTCTTCCGTATATGTGGATATAAAAAAGTTGTGCATATACAATAGATGCACATATATGGAAGTTGCGCATATACAAAATATATGCACATATACGAAAGATACGCATATACTCCTAGTACAACATCAGCACCTCCCATAGGAATGGAAAGAATTGGACTATTCAATACATATTCCCCCATCGTTAGCTTGATATTATGCCATTTTCCAGAGCAATTTATAGTTCCTCCATTTGCAACCATCACTTGACAATCTAGTATTGGGTATAGGAAACAATTCAATTCCTTGGCTACCTTACAATGAATAAAATTATGGGTACTACCTGAATCAATCAACACTATTACCTTTTTCTTTTTGATATGTCCTTCTATCTTGAGAGTTTGAGGAGTGGTAATTCCTGCCAATGCATTACACGATATGGTCGGACTCATTTCTTCCTCTTCTAGGGTTGGTTCCTGGTGTATATCCTCTTCTTGTTAATTTTCTTCTTCCTCTTCACAATCTATGTAAAATAATTTCTTCTCGCAACACTTCCCTCTTTATATAAGTGAGTGGTAGGCTTCCTTGTCGCCATAATTTTACATTCAATTTTTCTTGCCAACCTGAATGCCTTCTCCAATGAATCAGGTTCCAAAACGCGAACTTCATGTTGGATGTTATCCTTTAAAGTACCTATGAATAGATCAATCATGTGTTCCTCTGGAATATCAGTTACCCTTATATTCAATTTTTGGAAGTCCTCAATGTGCTCCCCCATTAAACCCTTTTGTTTGAGATTTATCAATTGGCTAAAGAAGGTATTGCTCTTTGTATCCTCATAATGTGCTATCATTTCCTCCGTAAAAATTGACCAAGTGACAATTTTTTTACGGGAGCAAAGCCATCGATACCATACAAATGTATTTTGTTCTAAATGTAAAGTTGCAATGCGTACCTTTTGTGTGTTTTGCACATTATGGAGATCAAAATATTGCTCCATATATAGTATCCATGTTACAGGATCCTTTCCATCAAACTTCCTCATATCCATTTTTGGAATATGGTGGTTCTTCCCTCCAACAATAGAGTTTATGAAATCACGATTAACATTTATTTTGTTATCATCATGAGTTTCCTCTACTATCTTTTCACCATTAGGAAACATTTCTTGTATCAACTTTGTCAAACCTTCCATGTCTGATTTTAGATCATTCTTCATGTTTTCCATTTTCTCATCGATCTTAGCTTCCATGTCATCCATCTTAGATTCCATGCCAACTTCCATGCCATCTATCTTAGATTCCATGTCATTCTTCAAACCATCCATCTTGGATTCCATGCCTTTCTTCAAACCATCCATCTTAGTTTCCACGCCTTTCTTCAAAACTTCCATGTCATTTTTTTTGCTCTTTGCGAGAGCGAAATTTGTTGCACTTGCTCTTGTAATTTTGATATGTCATGTTGCCATTCTTCGTCTTCATGAGTCATAGTAGAGCTTTATAAAGGCTTAATGGGTGTTGAATTCTTTTTAGGGGCCATTTTAGAATCCAATACTGATATCTATTCTACAATATGCCCTTGTAATCAATTCAACTTGATTCTTCAAACAAGACTTATGCAATTCGGAAAAAAAATACACACCTTTTACTTGCTTTTGAGGAGCTCGATATTGAAATTTAATTATCTCTATAATTGCAGATCCTCAATATCTGAAATTCAGCCCTGTAGTAGCCCTCTGAAGCTTCTTTCAAATTCCACAGGTTTGATCTGATTTGGATTCTTCAAGGCAAAGTTATGTCCAATCTCCCACAATGACCCAATTTTTTACTGGTTCAGTAGAGTGAACTTGTACGACTTTCCACGTGTCATTGTTTCCTCCTTTGTCTCTGAAATTGATAGACCGAAAACTATAGTCCGTGTAATTGCGGCCACTTTTACGGAATTCCAATCCGATGCTCAGAGAGAGAATTATGAAGATTTTCCCACGATCACCTCTTTGAGATGAAATTTAAAAGCCTCAAAAATCCCTAACTTCCACAGATCATATCTTCGAAAATATTACGAACCAATATCTGAAATTTTTTAACGATGTTCCTCAGGATTATGGCTTCGCACTCTAAATATTTCAGCTTCTGAACCTTCGTAGAAAAAAAGTTATTACAAAAATACCACGATGATCGTTTAGGTTAAATTCGGGAGCTTGCAAAATGACCTAAATTGCACAGATCATATCTCCTAAAATATTGCGAACCAATATATGAAATTTTGCGATGATGTTCCTCGGGATTTTGGCTTCACACTCTAAAAATTTCAGATTTTGAGCCTTCGTAGAAAAAAAGTTATAGCGAAAATGTCATGATATTTGTTTGGAGACGGCGAGAAACCCTAGAATCTCAAAAACACGTGCAAATGTTGTGAAACCAACTCAAAAAAGAGAAGAAAATAGATATCAATGCCTTAGAAATAAGCCACTTCGAGGAGGAAACCTCCAATACATTACATGAATGAACAATTCTTGGATGATACAATTTACAAAACCTCCTTTCTATATATAGGATTCCTTGGGGCCTGTCTTAATCCTAGCCAACCTAACAATAATAATTTATGGGCACAATAATAACAATATGGGGGTTACAAGGGTACAATAATAACAATAAGGGGGTTACACTAACAACAATAAGAGACTATACTAGTAATATAGGGACCTAACAGTGAGATTATAGCCTTTGGTAGCTTTTTTTCTAGATCAACTATGAACATTATAGAACATGCAAACATCCATATTTGAGTTCTGCATTATATTTCCCTAGTGCATTTCCTATGTTTTGAGTGTATCCTCATTACAATAGTGTAGGGAGGTAGGGGAGCTTTACCCAAATTGGGACGATGAAGAGAATGTCACTTTCGAGGTTGAGGTTAAGATTCCATCTATTTAAGTATATCCCTTATGCTTCCATGATATAAGGATAACTTTTGAACATTAATTCCATGCCTTCACCTTCTTCCCAGTCTCCTTCTCAACTAATTCCTTGAATTCAACAAATTTTGAGAAAACTTGATCCTTCTTCCACATGAATAAGATCTAGCATTTTCTAGAGAAATAATCAATAAAAATTACACAATACTTATGTTTTGTTTTGGAGGCTATAGAAAAGGGTCCACAAACATGAGAGTGGAGTTGCTCCAAGATTGCATTTTCTCTATTATCTCGGCCATGGAAAGTGAATTTGACATATTTTCTCAATGTGCAACCTTTTCAGACATCCTTCTAGTCAAGGGAGCATTTAGGAAGATTCATGGTAATTTTCTACATGATTTTTAAGGCAACATGGTGTAGATGACCCAATCTCGTGTGCCAAAGTTCTAAAACATCTCGAATCTGCACTTTTTTTTCCTTATTGTACAATGTCGCACAATATCCCACCTCAATTTTGTATAGGTTCTTGACTCGAAGTCTAATCCGCCTCACCTTCCCATTAGCTATGTGCCTTAGAAAGGATTTCTATTTACTAAAAAATAACATCATAGCCATTATCCTCGAATACTGCTACATAGATCAGGTTCTTCTTGAGCCCATGTACAAACATAACATTTTTGATGTGAAGAGGGGAGGCTTTGTCCCTCTCAAAGGTGACAATACCAATTCATGTAGAATTGTACCTCTCATCATCCCCCAATTCAATAAGCATCTGGAGATCCTTGTCCTCCAGGCTACTAAAAAACTCCTTGCACCTTGTCATATGGAATGAGGCACCAAAATCAAGGTACCAAACACTTCCCATAGCATTGTTGGTCATGCATGTTATTATGGTGAAGTCTAATTCGAATTTTGAAGCCAACTCTTCACCTCCATCTCCTCCTGCAGGCTTCTTTTGTTAGACTTCTTGTGTGTACATTTTGTCGCATAGTGCTTGTATTCGTCGCAGTGGAAACATTTTATCTTACTCAAGTCTTTATTCTTGCCATTATTTTGACTAGATTTAGGCTTTCTTTGGGTCTTCTTTCCTTTTCCCTTCTTCCCCTTCCGAGCCAATGAGACATTCTCTTCATCCTCTGCTCAAGATGATATTCCATCTTTGGTATTTCTCTTGAACTCTTCTTGAACCAAATCGTACCACAAAATTTCCCAATTTGGTAATTTTTCCCTTCCATTCATAGTCGTGGTAGCTGTGATCGGATTTTGGAAGGCCTTTAATATGTGCATATTTTTTGTATATGCACAACTTCCGTATATGTATATCTTTTGTATATGCGCAACTTTCGTATATGTGCATATATTCTGTATATGCACAACTTCCATATATGTGTATCTTCCATATATGTGCAGCTTCCGTATATATAGAAGTTGAAAATATATATTAGTTATGCATATACAGAAGATATGCATATACATAAGATGTGAATATACAGAAGCTACGCATATACATAAGATATGCATATACATAAGATACACATATACATATGTTGTGTATATACGAAAGATGTGCATATACAAAAGTTGCGCATATACAAAATATGTGTGCATATACAAAAGTTGCGCAATATACAGAAATTGCATATATATGGAAGATATGCGCATATACGGAAGATATGTGAATATACGAAATATGTGCACATATACGGAAGTTGTTCATATATGCATATATGTGTATATTTCATATATGCATAGATTATGTATATGCACAACTTTCGTATATGCGTATCTTTCGTATATGTGCATATATTTTGTATATGCACAACTTCCGTATATGTGCATCTACTGTATATGCGCAAATTTTTGATACCCACATATACGGAAGAAGCGTATATACAAAATTTGTGTACATGCAACAAACATATGCATATGAAAAATATTTACATATAGAGAAGTCATTCAACTTCTATATATGCACATATTATGTATATATAGCACCCACCGTTGGAGGAATGTCGAGGTGACGTTCAATCCTCTCCATTCTCTGGTCTACGATGCCCATACGGTGCTCGTGCGAGTCGAATATAGTCTATGTGAGTAAACAATTAATATTCTAATAAAGCTCTACAGTCTCCATGGATTGGTTGAATCGTCTAATTGTGTGTCCTAAATCAAGGATCTAATAAGCCCATTCTATCAGAATCTCAGTGTACAAGAGTGATTCGAATTTATGTAGGAACACAAAATAATACACATATAACCATAAATACAAATATGCAGTGAAAATAACATTTCATTTTATTAATATCAAATAACTGAAATTTGTTTATAGACAAAATAGAAATAAACTAGATAGGGCGTTGGTAGCTTATCTTTGAGAAGAGATGTGGCAGGTACAGGCCTCTGAACTCTATGTTACAATGAGGCTCGAAGGCCTATATATTATTTAGAAACAATGGAAAACCCTAAACATCCAAAAACCTAACCCTAGGAGATGAAACACCAGAATATGGGCCCCGTCGGGGTAAATTGGTACATCAATTTCCCAGGGTCGTAACTTTGGCATATTATCTCCGTTTGATGCAAATGATACATTGTTAAAAACATCTATCCGAGGACTACAAATGCTAACAATGAATATCAAGTTTGGAACATACTCATATTCGCCGAAGGTTTGATGCCAGAAAAGTCGTTCAGGGCCTCAAAATGGCTCCGAAATTTTAGGACCCAGAAAACTACCAAAAATATTAAGTTGTTCTACAATTAAGGAAACTGAAAACTGAAAAACTGAAAGAAACAATGGTGGGGTCCCAAGTGGAATAGCAGGTGGCCACCAATATCCACCTGGATCAAAGAGAGTAGTTTAAGGAGAGGATGCTTCTCCCCTGGATTAGGAGAGTTCTTCCTAAATATTGGTTGGTGTAATCTCCCAATAGTGAGATGAAAATATAGAAACATACCTTCTATAAAATAAATCATTGCAATAGATATCCAACATCTACATTACTTTGGGAGATCCATTTTTTATTATGTGATTTCGGATATTTAGATTGAAGTGCCCGACGAAAACTTTGACACATATGATTTTAAGAATTTGTACTACTATGTAACATATTACTTTTTTTTTTTTGCAGTGGTGCACATCTTTCTTGTTGTTATTGGAATAAAAAAAAAAATTGTTGAAATTGATTCAGTACGCCACAGGGAAGGTCACATTAAAGAAAATTATGTCTCCATATTTCACTATTATATCTATAGAATAATCACAGTGTATACAAAGTTTCTTAGAATATTTCCTCTGGAAAGTCTTTGAAAGATTTGCAACAGATACAATATTTACAAGAATTTTTATTAATGTAAATTATAATGTATTCAAAAGTTAAATGTATTTACATATGTTATAAGAGATATATGTTATAACATATATTTTAAACAAAAAGTAAAAATATAACTACTTTTATATTGGGTAACTCTTTCAAACCAAACAGATCAACACTTCATGTTAATAATTTGATCAGTAGCAGGTGTGAGTTAGCAAGCCATAAATTACAAAAGGTTTAAGAGAAAATAAAGCAATATTATGTAGTTATTAATATTTTCTAATACCGTATTATTTAAAAAAATATTTAAATTAGTTTAATTAAGATGGGATAGTTACACTTTCTCTTCAACTTCCTTTGAGGTTAGTATCTCTTTAGCCTTGGGAGTTGGTCTTCATCATCAAGGATGGTTGGCCTTAGCTTGCACTGTCAGTTTTTTGAATACCCTTACCACCATGGTTTTTTTCAATAATAGGTTTCAACAATCTTAAAGAATTTTTTCCCACTTGCATCACCAAATTGGGTGCACTTCACCTCCTCCAAAATATGGTGCTTTGGAAAAAAATTCTCTTTTTCTTGACTTGTTACTCAAATTTTCCAATTTTTTTCTCTTTCCCTCTACCAAATCTCTAATTCTTCCATTTGTCCTTATGCTTCGATAGAACACTCGCTATGATAGTGTTTCTCTTCCTATGAAGAATGATGAGTGGGATAAGTAAAGGAGGAAGGTCATTCTTAGGAAATTCATTTTCTTCTTCCTCTCTCCTCTGTGTTGTAGGGGACCTCTTTTCTTGTATGCTAAAACTCTCTATAACACATAATGATAACAACCCAAAATTTCCCTATCTTTGTCACTAGCGGGGTTACACTAAGCATAACTAACCCTTTATCTAGAATCTCAAAATACCACGTATCTTGGCACATCCAATAACCAAACTATGATAACTGAAGATATGAAGCAAAACATCCAAAGATAGAAGGAGGACTATAGCAACCATGGACCTCACACACAATGTAACTATTGAACTCTACATATAGTAACCATAGACCTCTTATCCACTTATTTTTAATCAATTAATATATAGCATTATTAAAAATTAACATTATATCAAACATTTAATTAATGTATATAAACATAGTGATATTCATATATCTTGCTTAAAAATATTTTATGTATCTAAACATTTATATTTTAATTATCTAAAATATTTTCTATAATTAAATGTAAATACAAATAAATTTAGCAGGAGGTTTTAGATACGCATTGATTAGGTGCTTTGTTAAAGCACTCCCTGATGTGAAGTTAATTAGACATGTAGAAGATATAGTCTTGCCAAAGTTACAAAAAAAAATTAAACTATATAAAATTATGGATATTATTATATTCATAATATTTAGCATGACATACTAACAAAATCAAGAGTTAAAATGGATTATATGATTTATACATGTATGTATGATTGATTATATATATAAATTTTCTTTTTTTATGTATATAATAGTTAGAATTCAAATTTAAAGAATTTTTTTTATATATATCAAATATTTATATACAATATCAACTAATAAATTAAAAGTAAATAAACAATTATAATATTGTAAATTTATTTATATGTTTAAATCTTCAATACTTTTAAAACTTGTTTTTTTTTGTTCCCTTTTTTTTTCATTTAAATATTACTTCAAGATAATTTGAATATCAAAATTGTAAATATTTAATTAACGAAGAAATTATAAAATAATTTTAAATCATAGAGCATGTATTATGGGATTTTTTTGAATACCCATATGTTAAAGTTTTAAGAAATTAAAGGTTGTTTTACAATTCCACTAGAAATTGTGTTTTTACAGGTAGTTTTTTAATATTGAAATTTCTAACTATATTTCAAAATTAGTTTATCATGCTCATTATTAAAAAAATCAACAAATAGAGTTGAATAATATAATTTTAAATTTTGAAATTTTATTTTCATCATTGAAAAAGAGTCAATGTTATAAATTTTAAATAATATTAAGATATTATTTAAAATAAATATTTTAATAATTTCAATAATAAAATATTTCAATTTATTGCACATAAAACAATTGCTAATTACATATTTAAATGATTGTTTTGGGAAAAAATAAACTTTTTATAGACCGAATTATATCATTCAACTTTTGACATTTACGTGTATCACAATAAATGGTCTAATAATGTTACTTCATTAAAAGGTGGAGAAATATAACACTAAAGAACTTATATATTATATTTTGGTGTATCATAGTGAATGGTTGAATGGTGTTACTTCATTAAGAAGTGGAAAAATCTATCATCAAAGCACTTATTTATTATCTTTATTCCTAGAAGTTAAGTTAACTAGGTCAACTAAAATTAGTCTATTTCATTTGTCATTAAAGTTCAAAAAATATTGTAATAGTAATAATAAAATTGATAGTCTTTAACTATTAGGTATTATGAGTAGCTTATTACGAAAGGTTATTATAAGTAATCATCTGAAATTTCTAACCATATTTCAAAATTAGTTTATCATGCTCATTACTAAAAAAATCATAAAAATAAGAAAGAAATTCTAAATGTCCAACAAATAGAGTTGAATAATATAATTTCAGATTTTGAAATTTTATTTTCATCATTAAAAAAGAGTCAATGTTATAAATTTTAAATAATATTAAGATATTATTTAAAATAAATATTTTAATAATTTCAATAACAAAATATTTCAATTTATTGCACATAAAACAATTGCTAATTACATATTTAAATGATTGTTTTGGGAAAAAATAAACTTTTTATAAACCGAATTATATCATTCAACTTTTGACATTTACGTGTATCACAATAAATGGTCTAATAATGTTACTTCATTAAAAGGTGGAGAAATATAACACTAAAGAACTTATATATTATATTTTGGTGTATCATAGTGAATGGTTGAATGGTGTTACTTCATTAAGAAGTGGAAAAATCTATCATCAAAGCACTTATTTATTATCTTTATTCCTAGAAGTTAAGTTAACTAGGTCAACTGAAATTAGTCTATTTCATTTGTCATTAAATTTCAAAAAATATGTAATAGTAATAATACAATTGATAGTCTTTAACTATTAGGTATTATGAGTAGCTTATTACGAAAGGTTATTATAAGTAATCATTTGAAATTTAATATTTAAAAACTTGTAATGTATTACAAGGCTTTATACTAAGCACCTCAAGGAAGAATATTTTCTTTCCCTACTTGTTATCAAGTGTATGAATTTAATTTCAATTATCTAATCTTTAAAATGGTGTAAAATTCTAAAAACTAAAATTTTTATAATGAAAATTCATTAAATCAAATAAAAGTAAAATTTTAAACAAATTCAATTATTATAGTGGAATATTCTCTTAAATCTAAGGAAAGCAATTTACATTTTTATTTTAACATAACACCTTAGTCTAACTACACTGCTTTTTCGCCCTGAAAATCATGGAAATTCTCGTAAGATTTTAAGAAAACCTAGCAGGAATTTTTGTAAATCCACTTTATAACTATCAAACTTTAATATTGAGGGTGCTTTAGAGCTTTTTGATGGTGTTGAATCCATTTCCACCATCAAAATCATGATTCAAATACTGTTAATGTAAGATTTCTTAAATTTTTATAGCTGAGATTCCAACGAATTTTGATGGTCCAGGCAATTCGTCTGTCTCCTTAGACAACTCCTAAAATAAATATTAAAGAAACTTCAATTTACTTTAAAAAAAATTAAATTATAATAATAAAATATTCCATTAAATGAGAAGAAAACAATTTTAGATCTTTTATTTTGAAATAAATAATGGACTAGCTCAGGGTTTCATTTTAAAATAAGTAAGCAACAAACTGTTATTTTTTAGTTTTTTTTGCATTTTCCAAATTCCCAACTGGCTTACCAAAATTAAAGCGATATAGATGACAATTACACTAGTACAGTTCACATAATTGAAACATAAAATTCAGAAGGAAAAATATTCATATATTAATAATGCTCCGGGTTTGATGAGAAGATGTGCTTAGTTAACAAGCCCAAAAGTTTACAAGTTCTCATTATCAATGAAACTGTGATACCGGCACTTGGAGAAAATTTGCTTTATAATTCTCTGTTTAAGAAGAATTCTCACCTTGACACTCTATGCATATGCTTTAAAACTGATTTTTTAACAACAGCAAATCTCCAAAATCCATTTCAATCATAGGATCCGATTAACAAAGTGCAAGATCAATTAATTCGCGTTTCCCATTGTTTACAATACCCATTCCATCGTTTTAATTGCTGGAAAAACATATCTATTTTTAAACTGATATTTATAACAAAATTCCACTCCACCATTTCAAACGAATTTACCTACACTTGGCTCAGCCACCGTTGATGATATTTATATCTACAGTGATAATAACATTGACTTTCCAACAGTTCCTTTTGCGTTTACCACCGTAGATCGCGACCCTCCTTTACTTAATCCAATGGTGCAAATTCGTTTTAGTTGCATCCGCTTCCTATTTGACTTGACTGTGGAATTGCCGCTCTGCTGAAGGCAAAACTAGAGTTCCAGAGATTCAAACAATCTCGATCCATCACCAAGATTAGCACTAAGGTGAGATCGATCAACTATATACCTGAAAGCGCCATCACCTAGTCAGTTTGGCCCGGGTTCGTATCCCATTAAAGAACACAATAATATGAAGAAATTCAAAGGACCTACCTGGATACAATTCAGCTCTTCTTCATTGGAATCCGATGCGGAAATGGTGACCACGGGCTTACCACGAAAATACACGAGCAACCATGGGAGATTTTCCCAGGCATAAGCATCCATGGGATGCGAATCAGAAACCGGTGTTTGGATACCCTTAAAATGTTGGCTAATATGAATTTTAAAATTCAAAATTTCAAATTTCAATTCGTGGTTTTTCATATTCAAATTTTACAATTCAAACTGTGTACACTGTATCGTAGCGTATACCATGTATTTATATGCGATGGAAACTAGGCGGAGGCGCAATGACTTCCTCATGCCTATTGGGATGCCATCCATGGTTCCTAGTCCGTATTCGGATACAGAGGCATGGGCATCCATTAAACTTTGTGAACCCATGCGTATGCGATAAAGACAAGTACCGAATGATAAGACGGGGTTTCAACGACATGGGTGCATGGCATGGGTTGAGTTGCCATGGTCATTGGTACTTAAGGGGCATTAATGGGTCAATAGCAGAGGAAATAAGGCTCACCATGTCGGGTATCAGTTTACAGGTCCTACTTATTATCGAACTCGACCTCCGTACTAGAAACAAAAACAAAGCCTAAGTACCACATGGCCTCTCCAGGTCAAACAATCCAATTTATTTTTTCGTTAAAACTGCTTGTTACATTAATCTACTCGATATGCTCGCTCACTCCATACACTATATTTTTTCAACTTTCCTTCACCACCAAATAACAACAGTATAACTCAATCTAACCCGCTCAAGATCATGGATTTGCTTTAAAAGGTATTCCATTTCAGTGTGAATAGAAGACGACGCAGAAGTACTTGGTTAACCAAACAAATTTGTTGATAACTCATGATTTTAATTTAACTTGATTTTAAAATAGGAGTATTTTTTTAAAATTGGAAAATTTAAGAGAGGGAAAATTAATACTGGTAAAAATTATGATTTATGAGTAGATACATATAGTCAAGTAAAATTATCACTTCACACAATATGATTTATCAAGTAAAATTATCACTTAGAAATAACAAACCTGTGGGCAAGCTTCTATACTGATGTGATGTAGATATGTGTAAATTTATATTATTTTTATTTATTTTAAAAGCTAATTTTAAATAAATAAATATTAATTAATTAATTAATTAATTATATGAGTTTTATTTTATTAGAAGTGAAAGTACAAAAGTCTCATAGTATTTCTCTACATTTTATGGATGATAAACTAAGTAAACCATAAGCCTTAGCCAACAACAATTTTAAAAAACTTTACATATGCTTCTAAACCACTTAAATAACAAGAAATCGACCAACTAAACAATCGGTTATATATAATTTTAATATACATATATTATTTTTTAGAATATTATAACGGAGTTTCCCCTGTTGAGAGCCTAGCTATGGCTAGGCTTCTGTTGTACAAGCATAAGCTCAATAGCATAGGAGATCATAGACTTCCTAAGCTAGCTTTAAA
>JAXQQM020086442.1:0-29817 GCA_034641835.2 Pinus albicaulis | reverse complement strand
AGTCGTTACTGTAAAAAAAAAAAAAAATATATATATATATCGTGATTAAGCATTCTAGTTATTGTTAGTAATTTTTCTATTAATAATATAATGCAAACTGCATAACGCTTTAATGTGTAACTTTTTAATATTCACTAATCTGTGCTCCATAATGTTGCTATGTTCGGATGGGTAACATATACAAAAGTGTAAAAAACAATGAAAAAATATTCTCGTGCACATATTTCTTTCTCCACATCTCTTTACTCTGCCATAAAAAATATATGCATCATTTAATATTAAAATAATACTAATACATATAATAACATCCAAAAGTGAGAAAAATCGTTGCACACTATTGTGCAGAGTGAGGAAGGTATGTGGGATTAGCTCTTCTCCCCATCAGCATTTTCATTTCTTAGGAAGTTCATGGTGAAATATTTAGACCGGGGAGAAAGTGGAAATTATCGTTTAACAAATTGTGTGTATAATAATTTTTAGATGGATACAACATGATCATGGAACCATTACTAAGAAAACGTTAAAAATGATGTAGAACTAGTTCTCCGGCGCAAGCTACTGTTCCCCTTCATGGTGAAATATTTAGACTCGACAGAAACGGGTAACTATCCTTTACCAAATTCTGCATGAAATATTGTGGATGGATGCAGTGTGATTATTGATTATTTAATTTCTCCAATGACATGAAAATAATGCAGTTCCACTTGGGATGATATTTCAATTTGCGAAGTTTTCTCTGCGCTTTGCACAAACTTTCATCCAGAACTGATCTTCATTGGCTAATTTTGTGTTGTTGAAAGAATATTCAAAGATATTTGTGGGTAGATATTTCATTGTGCTGTGAGTTGTGTGTAAATATATTTCACTATGCAAAGAACTTTCACCATGTAAATAGTTTTTAAATAGTTTTTAACGTGCAGAGAGTTTATGTGGAAAGATTTCATTATGCAAAAAAAATTCATTAAGTGGAGTACACAATCTTTAATAAAGTAATTTACAATAAAGCTTTTCGCGAAAAACTTTGATTATGCTGAGAGTTTTGTGCGGAGAGATTTCATAAACAATAAACCAATATTCTACCACATGTATTTCTTTTTACACATCCCTTTACCAGAATAAAGATATGCCAATGGGAATTGTCTCTCCTCCACAAGCTTTCGCCTGCATTCATGGTGAAACAAATATTCAAACCAGTGATGGGTATATCATTTAGAAAATTCCATGTAGAATATTGTGGATGGATGCATCTCTGGCTAAAATTTTTTTTTTTTTGCCTAACAAACAAGTTGGAACCCTACATGTAACATGTCTTCGATTATAAAAATGGGATCAGAAGTTAATTACATAGGTGTACTATTACTTTTAACACAAACTTTAATAGATTAATTAGCTTCATTGGTTAATCATATGTTGTGAAAAGATATTTCACTATATGGTAGTTTTTATTGTGCAAAGAGTTTTATGCGGAGATGTTTCATTGTTTGGAGCATTTATATGAAAATTTATTATATGAAGAGATTTCTATATGCGAAGAGGAGATTTAATTGTGCTGGAGAGTTTTATGAAGAAATATTTTATTATATGAAATACAATATTTAATCAAATTAATTAGTAGATCTTTGTAAAGAAAGTTTTCATTGTGCAGAGAGTTCTGTGTGGAGAGATTTCATTGTACAAGAAATTTTGTACATAGATTTCTTCACACTTGCACAATGTTTAATCAATTAATTAGCAATAAAGACAAGAATTATGCTACATTACAGTTATTACACTTATTACTAAATAAACTTAACATATTGATCAATAGTTCAACCACTTAGATGTTGTTTCTTAAGCCTACATATAAAACTTAAACTATCCAACAAATTAAAATTTGGAAAAAAAATGTTACAACATGGAAAAGCATAATAACAATTGTGTGATTTAAAAAGACAAAATAAAAATTGCGCTAATTTAGTATGAAACACAATGTTAATCAATATCAACATTAATTTAAAATAAAAATAAAAATGAATATAAGAGAGAAAAATTGATCAAAAATTACCAATACAATGATCACATTGATTAGAAATCAAATGTATCCACTGCATATAGTGAGTTACTACTTATACATGAAGTCTTTTCTTTTAGTGTTTTTTTTTAATTTTAGTTTTCTTATGATTATAATAAACAAACCATTATTTTTAATCAATATGGTTTTCTTAAATATGTATTTGTGAATTATATTGTAGGTTAATATATGTTTTATTCTTTATTTATAATAAAACTTAAATATGGAAAACTTTTAAAGATGAAAAATTATTTTGAGATATAAAAAAGTGAGGAATTTTGTTTTATGATTTTTGTTTTAATATATATATATATATCATGATTTTATAGTTTTTTTAAATATTTCACAATTTTTAAAGTATATTTATCATATATAAATTTTCGATGAATGGGTTTTACAAAATCAAAATTACTAAAAAATTTTTTAAATAATGGGAACTTTTGATTTCATTACCAAATTTAGACCCCAAAATTTTTCTTAGCGTAAATTCTAAAGTTAAATTGTATTTTTAGATTAATTTTTCTCTACTAATAAATAGAGTATAAAAAATAAATAAAAATCAACAATGAGAAATATCTTTTTTTTAATTATTCTTACATTATTTAAACATTATCTAGTTAATTTGGCTCAAAATTCAGTAGAAATATTTCTTGGAATTTCACATTTGAGTTTGAGAAATATCTTTATTTTAATTATTCTTACATTATTTAAACATTATCTAGTTAATTTTGCTCAAAATTCATTAAAAAAATTTCTTGGAATTGCACATCTGAGTTTATAGTTACACAATATTTTCAAGATGAACAACTTATGTACGATTTAAAACTACAATTTAAACAAGTCTTTTGGGGAAACTTGGTCCCTGTAGCTTGAATTTAAAAATATGTTCTCCTAAAAATTGCATGTAATATCATTATGTTCAAATTAACTTAAAAGCATGTATGCATTTAAAACTACAATTTAAACAAGTTTTTTGGGGCAATTTAGTGTATGTAGCTCGAGTTAAAAAATATGGTCTCCTAATAATTTCATGTAAGATCATTATGTTCAAATTAAATTAAAATCATTTGATAAGTCCTTAGCTTGAGCTGTAATTTATAGGAATTTGGGAAAGTTAGAGAAAATGGATGATGCAGAGAACTAGAAATATGAAATAAATTTGTATTAAAAACAAATATTTTAATAACATCGAAAAATAAATATTTACGTATATAAAATAGATAGGTACTGAATAACAAGCATTTTAATAGTATCTAAAAATAAATATTTATTTATATGAAATGGATATGTATTGAAAAACAATAATTTTAACCAAACTTCACAAGTACATATGACTCATCACATGATATAAGTTTCTTACTTTAACAAACTCCTTTTTCTACATAAGCTTAAGAATGGTGAATTTATAGTGTTGTGAGAATCTCAGTAAAATTGGGGCATTACCATAACACCTACTAGTATAGCTATATATGTTGAGGACACCATAACCATTGAATGCTTTGTAGGTTGTGGTTAATTGCATCATGAGTTTTGGCTAGTTAAGTAAGATCATGCATATATTTTCTTCACGGTCTAAATCATTTTAGAATCTTTAACTAATATCTAAACTTATTCTCCCAGATGAAAATAAAAACGAATTTCATTTAAAATACATAATTTAGAGTTATTTTAACTAAATATAGTAATGTAACATGTGCAGTTAATGCAACAAGTGCAATTTAGGATATATACTATTGTTTTATTGTCTTGCCTAATTGGATCATTAAACAAGGGAAGTTGGGAGGAACAAGTCTCATTCCCAATAGTCCTTTATATAAAAAAATATTTTAGGTTAAAAGATATGTTTAAATAAATAAATTTTAAATCTATTTAATTAAAGAAAAAATAGTAAATACAAAAAATTATAATATTATAATATATTATAGATTTTATGGAATTCAAATATCGGTATTAACAGTGACATGTCTTCTATAGTTTGTTTTACGAGAGAAAAATATTTACAAGATACTTTGAAACATAAAAAAATATGTATATTGAACTGGATTGTAAAATGTTTTTAGGATGTCTTGAACATGAGATACATAGGATGCACAAATTGTACATCATTCTTTGTACAAGATGATATTTACATGATCTAGTCTGAAAGTGAACATGAGATACATAGGATGCAAAAATTGTACATTATTATTTGTATAATATGACATTTCCATGATCCAATGTGAAATTTTCTTTTATATCGAAGCCACATAGATTATATATAACATCAAACATGTCTTCCAAATAAGTTTCATCTATCATATTCATTAATGATGGACAAAGTTGTAGTAACAAATTGTCTGTTAAAATGTATTCTTTTTTAACATTTATTGTTGTTTGAATGATGAAACAGGGTTTGATAGGATAGTTGAGTTTATTGCAGAATAAATTACCCAATGGATAATTAATTTTTTCAGTCAATAACAAGAAATATGTCTTGGTTATGAAAATACGAGAAGAAGCTAGAAAAATTGAAAATGATATATTCAATAAAAATATCAAAGTGGAAATTAGAGTTTCTCATGACAGATATTACATTAAAACAATGGTGGAAAAATTTATTGAATAAAAAATGAATATATAAGACATTTAATAGAAGCATAGTCACAGTGGAGGCTTTTTCATAGTGCAAGTATTCTCAAATTCTTAAACATTTGATTTTTTGTTCACTAATATTAGATAAATTAGTTTTGTTGATTATGTTATGATGAACTTAGCTAAAAAATGTATAATTTTTTTTTTTTTGGTACTAGATTCCTTCTTCGTATTACGATGGGATTCCAATGCCAATTCTCTTGGGAACAAATACATTTAATTTTACAATTTTGTATCAATATTTTCTATTCTTAGTAGTCCTAAAGTTCTAACTTTGTTTAAATTTTTTTTTTATATGACTATGTTTTCAATATGATCTCATATATAACTAAATTATGGATATGGTCATTGACATTTGAATCTAGATACAGTTTTTACTGAATCTAACCCGATATCAATTTTATGATAATATTTTTTATAAATTTTCAAACATATGCTTTGAGATTTTGTATTATATCCAATTTTATTTTATTGGTTAAAATGATTGAACATTAAATAATAGTTTTAGATCTTAAGCAAACATTTTTGAATAATAGAATTCTAGCACTATGTATTTACAACTGAATAAATTTCATTCTTTGGAATACAAAAGTTCGAAGAAATTTTTCATTTTAGTTCCTCTCGATGCCCAAATTCCGCACAATCAAAGCTTGATTTAACTATGCATATGCATATTAATTAATTAATTATGTTTCTCAAACACCATCTGTGTACAACGAAATAACTCTCAGTATTACAGTTATGATTTTTTTGAGCAATTTTTTGTTTGTGCCTAATTTTATAATGTGGTATTGTATATATTTTAATTAATGCCATGCTAATTTCCATTTGAATATGGATACATATCATTATTGAATCCGATTCTATATCAATTTTATGATAATGTCTTCAATATTTTTTCGATCCTTTGAGACTTTGTTTTATATCTATTGTTGCATTATTGTTTAAAATGAAAATGAAGATTTGACAACAGTTTTAGATCTTAGGAATAAATCTATGAAGAATACAAATGCGAATGGTAAGTCTTTAAAATTAAATAAATTTCATTATGCAGAATACAAAAGTACGAATACAAATTTTATTATGTTTCTCTGCACTCTCACATTCAACACTATCAAAACTCGCTACCCTATACATGATGCTAATTTGAAATATTGTAAAAAGTGAGAGTAGAGGAAAAATAACACAACATGGTATTGAACTAGTTGACAAAGAGTGACATCCATAAGCATTATACTTTTTTACAATTGTTTCAAATAAAAAATAATTTCAATTAAAACAATGATAGATAATGTTAAATTTCCTAAGAGGTGTTTTGTTATGTACTATCTAATATAATGTTAAATTTCCTCTGAGGTGTTTTTTTATGTAGTCTCTAATATGTAATACTTTATAGAAGAATTTTTCAAAAAAGCGCCCCAACTAAACAAATCCAACACAATCTATACAATTGTGAAATAATCAAATCTTAAATTCCCTTTATTTTCCACAACAACAAAAATGTTATCAATTATTTTGGATTCTTAAAACCTCCCTTTAAAGTTACTGCTATATATGTGTCTCCTTCACACTCCTTGACTTCACATATATTTTAACCGGTCCTTGCTCTACCTAATAGTGCTTCTATCTATATACAATACTAAATTCACCAACATATAGTCTGATGCCCTCACTCGGATCTGCTATATCTAGTTCCTTTTCATATATAAAAACATGAAATTATTAAAAATCATATAATATTTAGAATTGTACAATGTACAGGCATTAGTTGTTCTACCACCTTCTATAGGAAAATTTATATAAATGGGAATATAGTCTTAAATTGTAGTATAAGTCATATTATAATATCTTAAATGTTAAATTATATTTATGCAAAATGTTCAGCAATAAAATATCGTGATTATTTTCTGAGCAGCGCTGCTAGGTCAAGCGATTCTGAGCAGCATGGCTGCTCGCTGCGGTGGCCTGCCTAAGGTCCACTTCCATAGAGACGCAGGGCTCTCCCAAGGAGCCTCCAATGTCACCCTCTTCCCCCACTGTTGATGTGTTCAATCAGCTTCTAGTTGGTTTGCCCCAGAAGAAAAAAAGTGAAGTAGCTAAATTCATAAAGAAGCCTGAAGATATCACAAAGATCTCTTTGCCTCCAGAGACCCCCATCCAAGTTGCTTTGTATCTAGTTGATCGTGGTCTCATTAGCCAATTCACGGGACTCTAGCCATCTCTGAAAACTACTGAGAAATGGGTTAAGAGGAACTGGGCTCCTCTGATCAAGCAAAGTGTCACATCTTATTTTCTTAGGCGAGGGTTCTTCCTCTTTAAATTCTCTTCCAAAGAAGATAAAGATCTAATCTTCCAAAATGGGCCCTATTTCATGGGCCTCTGGGCCTCTACCTGAACAAATGGACTTCGTATTTCGATCCGGCAGTAGATGTTCCCACGACGGTTCCGGTGTGGGTTTGGCTCTCAAATCTCCCAGTCCATTTCTAGAACTGGGACTCCTTGAAACACATCGGCAACACTCTTGGGAAATTCATAGATTGGGCAAACAATAAGGACCAGTATGACTGTGCTAGAATCTGCGTAGAAGTAGATCTAGAGGTGGGTCTCCTAGAGGCAATCAAAATCAATGTCGGCAGTTGGTCTCATGTGCAGATACTGGACTATGGACAACTGCCATTTAAATGAAGGAAATGTCATGTTCATGGACACTTTGCTAGAAGTTGTCCATCCAATGCTGAGCCAGAGAAAGGAAATGAATAGGGTTTGAATCAAGTTAAGCATTCAAAGACCAATCACAAAGGTCAAAAACCGGGAGGCCCTAATGGTAAAGGCCCTCTTCAGGCCAATGCTCAGCGGCCCCCTCCCAAAAAGGCACAAGAAAATAAATTCGACCCTCTAAGCCAGCAAACAGAAGCAACTCAGGAGATCGAGATCCAAAAGCCAAGCTCACCAAGCAAAGGCACCCCCTCTTCCTCTCTTAAAGGAACAAGTGTTGCAGACAAAGGCATGCCTATAGAAGTTGAGGAAGAAGAACAGGAATCGGACGAGTCAGAGGAGGAAGGAGAAATAGGAGAGTCTCAAACCTCGATAAGGAGATCTACAAGAGGCCGCAAAACTGACAGGGAAAAAAGAGAGCAGGAAACATACAAAGACAAGCTTCAAGGCAACCAACCAACTCTGGAAAAGCTGCTAGCCTCAAAGCCAAGGACGATGAAAAAGCAGCCCCAAGGCTCCAAGGGAGCCCATCAGAAACATAAATAATGAAGGTCATATCCTGGAACTGCAGAGGTATGGGAAGTAAAACTAAGGAAGAAGCCATTAGAAGTTTAATAAGAATAGAAACTCCAGACATACTTCTAGTCCAGGAGACCAACCTGGAAGACGTAGTCTTTCTGCATGCAAGTAAGAAACTTTGGAACAAAAGCGAAGCAAGAGCAATCTCTGCCCGGGGAGCCTCGAGAGGACTAGGCACTATATGGAATGCCAGCAAATTTTCAGTTATCTATGAAGCTAGCAACATTCATTGGTTGCTGCTTAAAATGCAGAATCTGGTCACCAAAGAAATTTTCTGTCTTTTCAACGTATACTCCCCAGTCAATGTTACGGAAAAAAAGGATTGCTGGGACTCTATAAGGCACCAAGCAGATCTAGCAAACCTGGAAAACATAATCATTGTTGGAGATCTCAATCTCACCCTTCACTTGTCTGAAAAAAGAGGAGGCAGCGTAGTCCGAGATCCGGCAAGGGAATGGGCGGAGGATCTTATGCAAGACTGGGATCTGCTGGACATCAAACCTTCCTCCGGTAAGTACTCTTGGTCTAACAAAAGAACTGGCCCTGGCCATATCGCTGCCAGATTAGATAGATTTTTCATTCAAAGCTCTTTCCTGTTACTAGGATTAGAACCTAGAATGCATATTCTCACTAACAGCATCTTGGATCATAAGCCCATCAAGCTAGAACTCCTATCCCATCTAGATCTGGGCCCTATTCCTTTCAGATTTAGCCCTCTCTGGGTCAAGGAGCCAGATTTCATGCAATTAGTCAAGGATTGTTGGAGACTGCCAGTCAAAGGATCCCCCTTCTTTGTCTGGGAGGAAAAACTTAGAAGGGTGAAAGGGGCTCTAAAACGATGGGCCAAAACTTTTCCCAACCCACCTACAGAAAGAAAAATCATTAAAATTTCTCTAGCCTCTCATCAACTGCAAGTGGAGGATGTCGTCATTATCCCATGAGAGGAGCTCTTAGATCCGAGAGCTCATCTGCGACGAGTTTTCATAAGGCTGTTTTAGGTGAAGAAGAATCTTTGGAGAATTAAAGTCTCAAATCTTTGGCTCAAAGCGAGGGGCCAGGGAACTCTTCTTTCTTCCATAAAAAAGCCCAGGTCAAGAAATTCTTCAACACTATATCTGAGATCAAGGAGGATAATGTCACCCACAAGGACTTTGAGGACATCAAGAAAGTAGCCTTTTCTCATTTTCAAAACTTGTATAGTGAGGACACAGATCCGGATCAATATTCAGATCTGTTAGATATTGTTCCATCTCCAATCTCTTCTCGAATGAATGCGCTCCTTGAGGCCAAAGTATCCAAAAATGAAGTTAAAAATGCCCTTTTTGCCATGGATCCGGATAAGGCCCCTGAACTGGATGGCTTTTCTGCCAGGTTCCTCCAAGTCTGTTGGCTGATAGTTGAAAAGGACCTCTTCAAAATGGTCCAAAAATCTCAAAAATGCTAGAAAATCGGAGGCAGCACAAACTCAGCTTTTTTAGCCCTCATACCTAAGGAGAAAGGCGCCAACAACTTCAACAGATTTCGCCTGATCTCCTTGTGCAATACAGGGTACAAGCTAATCACCAAAGTAATTGCAAATAGACTGAAGCTCATCCTTCCCAAAATCATTCCTGAGAGTCAAGGAGGCTTCATCCAAGGTAGGCAAATTGTGGACAACTTCACCCTTGTACAAGTGGAAATTCACTCAAGTCTGCATCGAAATGAACAAGGTATGGTTATCAAACTCGACTTAGCAAATTATTTTGATCGAGTAAATCATAGATTTCTGTTAAAAGTCATGAGCAAGTTTGGTTTCGGAGTAAATTTCATAAATTGGATACGGGCATACATCTTGGAACCATGGATTGCACCTTTAGTAAATGGCAGAGCCATAACTTTTTTTGAAGCTTCGAGAGGGCTTAGGCAGGGGTGCCCACTCTCCCCTCTGCTCTTTGTCATCCAAGCCTCTATTCTCAGCTTTCTGCTAGACAAAAAGATGCAAGATCAAGATATTAATGGACTTTGTATTGCAAGAGGGGTCAAAAACATAAATCATGCCCTATTCGCGGACGATACCCTGTTATTGGGAGCTGCCACTCTTTCCTTAGCCATCAAATTCAAAGCAGTTTTGGATGATTTCTGTGAGGCCTCAGGCAGTGCCTTAAATAAGAACAAATGTCACATCTATAGCTGGAACACATCACCCAGATTGCTCTCTGCTATTGCTCGATGTTTGGGCTTTGCAGCCTCCTCCTCTTGAACCTCTTTTAAATATTTGGGCCTTCCTGTCTTCCATAAAAGATCCGTAAGTAAATACTGGCTTCCACAACTTGAAAATTTTAAGACCAAGATCCAAGCCTGGGGTTACTCCTAGCTCAACATTGCTGGTAAATCTGTTCTAATAAAATTTGTGCTCACCAGTCTCCCTCTATTTCATTTTGTTGTTCTTCTCGCTCCGGCAAGTATCTTAAAAAAAATGGAGGAGCACATTCGGAGGTTCTTTTGGAAGGGAGGAAAACAAAATGAAAACAAACTGCCTTTAGTCAGTTGGGAAACCATCTCCAAGCCTTTGTGGGAGGGAAGATTGAATTTCAAAAATCTCTGTCACCAGAACATAGCTATGGGAGCGAAGTTAATATGGAAGATTATTGTGCCCAAGCCAGGCTGGGCTCAATTGGCTCTCTAGAAAAAATATTTTAGAGGTCCACACATCAACTGTTTAGACAATTTGATCCATCTGCCCAACTCGTCTTTCCTCAAGCTTTATGCTAAAGCTACTCCTCTTATCAATTCGCACTCCTTTTGGATTCCAGGAAACGAGAGAAAGATAAATATTTGGACTGACAAAATTATGAATACGGATCCTATAGAAGACATAGGTTCCATTAGAGCTCTGCGCTGCTGGATGGAAGGAGAAGGGCTGCACACACTATGGGATATTTCACTATGGAACGAATCTGATTGGGCAGGCTGGAAATGCATCGCTATGCCGGCACACCTGCATCATGAATGGATCATGCTGCTAGACCTTCTCCATGGCATGGCACCTTCTCACATCAAAAAAAGAGATTCGAGAGGCTGGTGGCCGAATGTCAGAGGGCACACTGTCTCCCTCGGTTACATTAAGCTAAGGGAGAGACCTTTCGTTCCCCCTGACCCAGCACCTTGGCAAGGAGTCTGGCGTTTTCATTCGTGGCCAAAATTGGATTTCTTTTCTTGGCTTCTATGCCATGGCAAAAATCCTCACGTATGATAATCTGCAGAGGAAAGGGTTCCACGACCCCTCCAAATGTTCACTGTGTAATTAAAACGCAAAGAGTGTTGTCCACTTAATGCTTGAATGTAGATTCTCCATGCAGATTTGGTTCACATTCATCCACAAGTTGGATCCCAACATTACGCTCCCATGCTCCACTGCTGAATTATTTTCTAAATGGGCGAATAGGTATCCTGGTCCTCCTCCAAAAAATAAGATAATCAAAGTTGCTTGGTCTGTCCTCCCAAAGGTAATATGCTTGGTCTGTCCTCACAAAGGTAATATGCTGGCAAATTTGGCTTAAACGAAATAGAAGAATCTTCATAAACATTGAACATAACCACAAGGCATTAGAAATCAACATCAAATGCCATCTTAAATAGTGCTTGATTGAATTAAAAGATGATTCTAATCTCAGCCAACAGGACATTGCTTGGGGCTCATTTCTTGATCTACATTTTCAAACAACAGTTAGGAACGTCCCTACTCCCAAAGACTGGAAAATAAGAAAATATGAAATAGACTTTCAAGACTGGCGGGCAAAACTGGTGCAGGAGGCGTTGTTTTAAATCCAGATGGGAAAAAAATTCATTCTTTTGCATGGGGGCTAGGCCATTCAACCAGCATTCAAGCTGAGGCTTTGGCTCTCTTTCAAGGTCTCAAGTTGCTCAAAGATTTAAACATAAGTGAAGCAAATGTAATTGGCGATTCCCAGATTATCATCAATGCAATGGTGTCCAACTCTCCAGCTTTGGACCTTAAACTTGCAAGGCTGATAGTCAGAATTAAGGGCTTGGAGAACGATTTTTAGAAGTTGAATTTCTATCATGTGCTGAGAACTCATAATAAAGAGGCGGACACTAAAGCCAATAATCTGCCCTCCTCTTTGCTGGGACCAAGATGAAAGACGAAGAAGAATCATGGGAACCCATCCTATAATCTAAATTTCTGTCATGTTTTACTGTATTCTCTTAAGTCAATTTCTATGTATCTTCAAATTGGGAAAAATCTCTGAAATTGAATCTATAGTTACATCACTAAGGAGGAAAAGCTCCTCCATATTCATCCTTAGTGGTGAGGTGCAATAGAATATAGTCCTTCTCAATGTAACCATATTTTTGACATTCGGGCCAAGTTTGATATAATATTCCATAATCGTTACTGTAAAAAAAAAAAAAAAAAAATATATCGTGATTAAGCATTCTAGTTATTGTTAGTAATTTTTCTATTAATAATATAATGCAAACTGCATAACGCTTTAATGTGTAACTTTTTAATATTCACTAATCTGTGCTCCATAATGTTGCTATGTTCGGATGGGTAACATATACAAAAGTGTAAAAAACAATGAAAAAATATTCTCGTGCACATATTTCTTTCTCCACATCTCTTTACTCTGCCATAAAAAATATATGCATCATTTAATATTAAAATAATACTAATACATATAATAACATCCAAAAGTGAGAAAAATCGTTGCACACTATTGTGCAGAGTGATGGAAGGTATGTCTGGGATTAGCTCTTCTCTCCCCCTGTTGTTCGCTGGGAAGTTCATGGTTTTGGTGAAATATTTAGACCGGGGGAAAGTGAAGTTATCGTTATGAGTGTGTGTATAATAATTTTTAGATGGATACAACATGATCATGGAACCAGTACTAAGAAAACGTTAAAAATGATGTAGAACTAGTTCTCCGGCGCAAGCTACTGTTCCCCTTCATGGTGAAATATTTAGACTCGACAGAAACGGGTAACTATCCTTTACCAAATTCTGCATGAAATATTGTGGATGGATGCAGTGTGATTATTGATTATTTAATTTCTCCAATGACATGAAAATAATGCAGTTCCACTTGGGATGATATTTCAATTTGCGAAGTTTTCTCTGCGCTTTGCACAAACTTTCATCCAGAACTGATCTTCATTGGCTAATTTTGTGTTGTTGAAAGAATATTCAAAGATATTTGTGGGTAGATATTTCATTGTGCTGTGAGTTGTGTGTAAATATATTTCACTATGCAAAGAACTTTCACCATGTAAATAGTTTTTAAATAGTTTTTAGCGTGCAGAGAGTTTATGTGGAAAGATTTCATTATGCAAAAAAATTTCATTAAGTGGAGTACACAATCTTTAATAAAGTAATTTACAATAAAGCTTTTCGCGAAAAACTTTGATTATGCTGAGAGTTTTGTGCGGAGAGATTTCATAAACAATAAACCAATATTCTACCACATGTATTTCTTTTTACACATCCCTTTACCATAATAAAGATATGCCAATGGGAATTGTCTCTCCTCCACAAGCTTTCGCCTGCATTCATGGTGAAACAAATATTTAAATTGAAGAGTGATGGGTATATCATTTAGAAAATTCCATGTCGAATATTGTGGATGGATGCATCTCTAGCTAAGAATTTTTTTTTGCTAACAAACAAATTGGAACTACATGTAAATCATGCAGTGCCACGTAGGATGAGAGTTCGTTATGATTTTTCTTCGCACCCAACACAAACTTTAATCGATTAATTAGCTTCATTGGTTAATCATATGTTGTGAAAAGATATTTCACTATATGGTAGTTTTTATTGTGCAAAGAGTTTTATGCGGAGATGTTTCATTGTTTGGAGCATTTTGTGCAAAGAGATTTTAGTATATGAAGAGATTTCTATATGCAAAGAGATTTAATTGTGCAGAGAGTTTTATGAAGAAATATTTTATTGTATGAAATACACAATATTTAATCAATTAATTAGTCGTAGATCTTTGTAAAGAAAGTTTTCATTGTGCAGAGAGTTCTGTGTGGAGAGATTTCATTGTACAAGAAATTTTGTACATAGATTTCTTCACACTTGCACAATGTTTAATCAATTAATTAGCAATAAAGACAAGAATTATGCTACATTACAGTTATTACACTTATTACTAAATAAACTTAACATATTGATCAATAGTTCAACCACTTAGATGTTGTTTCTTAAGCCTACATATAAAACTTAAACTATCCAACAAATTAAAATTTGGAAAAAAAATGTTACAACATGGAAAAGCATAATAACAATTGTGTGATTTAAAGAGACAAAATAAAAATTGCGCTAATTTA
Organism: Pinus albicaulis; assembly: GCA_034641835.2. Classification (NCBI taxonomy): domain Eukaryota; kingdom Viridiplantae; phylum Streptophyta; class Pinopsida; order Pinales; family Pinaceae; genus Pinus; species Pinus albicaulis. The sequence continues at coordinate 15,509 of JAXQQM020086442.1, read as the reverse complement.
GTATGAAACACAATGTTAATCAATATCAACATTAATTTAAAATAAAAATAAAAATGAATATAAGAGAGAAAAATTGATCAAAAATTACCAATACAATGATCACATTGATTAGAAATCAAATGTATCCACTACATAAAGTGAGTTACTACTTATACATGAAGTCTTTTCTTTTAGTGTTTTTTTTTAATTTTAGTTTTCTTATGATTATAATAAACAAACCATTATTTTTAATCAATATGGTTTTCTTAAATATGTATTTGTGAATTATATTGTAGGTTAATATATGTTTTATTCTTTATTTATAATAAAACTTAAATATGGAAAACTTTTAAAGATGAAAAATTATTTTGAGATATAAAAAAGTGAGGAATTTTGTTTTATGATTTTTGTTTTAATATATATATATATATATCATGATTTTATAGTTTTTTTAAATATTTCGCAATTTTTAAAGTATATTTATCATATATAAATTTTCGATGAATGGGTTTTACAAAATCAAAATTACTAAAATTTTTTTTAAATAATGGAAACTTTTGATTTCATTACCAAATTTAGACCCCAAAAATTTTCTTAGCGTAAATTCTAAAGTTAAATTGTATTTTTAGATTAATTTTTCTCTACTAATAAATAGAGTATAAAAAATAAATAAAAATCAACAATGAGAAATATCTTTTTTTAATTATTCTTACATTATTTAAACATTATCTAATGATTAATTTGGCTCAAATTGAGTGAAATATTTCTTAGATTTCACATTTTAGTTTAGAAATATCTTTATTTTAATTATTCTTACATTATTTAAACATTATCTAGTTAATTTTGCTCAAAATTCATTAAAAAATTTTCTTGGAATTGCACATCTGAGTTTATAGTTACACAATATTTTCAAGATGAACAACTTATGTACGATTTAAAACTACAATTTAAACAAGTCTTTTGGGGAAACTTGGTCCCTGTAGCTTGAATTTAAAAATATGTTCTCCTAAAAATTGCATGTAATATCATCATGTTCAAATTAACTTAAAAGCATGTATGCATTTAAAACTACAATTTAAACAAGTTTTTTGGGGCAATTTAGTGTATGTAGCTCGAGTTAAAAAATATGGTCTCCTAATAATTTCATGTAAGATCATTATGTTCAAATTAAATTAAAATCATTTGATAAGTCCTTAGCTTGAGCTGTAATTTATAGGAATTTGGGAAAGTTAGAGAAAATGGATGATGCAGAGAACTAGAAATATGAAATAAATTTGTATTAAAAACAAATATTTTAATAACATCGAAAAATAAATATTTACGTATATAAAATAGATAGGTACTGAATAACAAGCATTTTAATAGTATCTAAAAATAAATATTTATTTATATGAAATGGATATGTATTGAAAAACAATAATTTTAACCAAACTTCACAAGTACATAACAAGCTCATCACATGATATAAGTTTCTTACTTTAACCAAACTCCTTTTTCTACATAAGCTTAAGAATGGTGGTGTTATAGTGTTGTGAGATCTCAATCAAGAATTGGGGCATTACCATAACACCTACCTACTATACAAACTATATATGTTGAGGACACCATAACCATTGGTACTGCTTTAGGTTGTGGTTAATTGCATCAACGAGTTTTGGCTAGTTAAGTAGATCATGCATATATTTTCATCACAATTAAATCATTTATCTTTAACTAATATCTAAACTTATTCTCCCAGATGAAAATAAAAACGAATTTCATTTAAAATACATAAGTTAGAGTTATTTTAACTAAATATAGTAATGTAACATGTGCAGTTAATGCAACAAGTGCAATTTAGGATATATACTATTGTTTTATTGTCTTGCCTAATTGGATCATTAAACAAGGGAAGTTGGGGAGGAACAAGTCTCATTCCCAATAGTCCTTTATATAAAAAAATATTTTAGGTTAAAAGATATGTTTAAATAAATAAATTTTAAATCTATTTAATTAAAGAAAAAATAGTAAATACAAAAAATTATAATATTATAATATATTATAGATTTTATGGAATTCAAATATCGGTATTAACGAGTGACATGTCTTCTATAGTTTGTTTTTACGAGGAGAGAAAAATATTTACAAGATACTTTGAAACATAAAAAAATATGTATATTGAGGCTTTGGATTGTAAAATGTTTTTAGGATATCTTGAACATGAGATACATAGGATGCTGGAAATTGCATCATTCTTTAACAAGATGATATTTACATGATCTAGTGCGAAAGTGAACATGAGATACATAGGATGCAAAAATTGTACATTATTATTTGTATAATATGACATTTCCATGATCCAATGTGAAATTTTCTTTTATATCGAAGCCACATAGATTATATATAACATCAAACATGTCTTCCAAATAAGTTTCATCTATCATATTCATTAATGATGGACAAAGTTGTAGTAACAAATTGTCTGTTAAAATGTATTCTTTTTTAACATTTATTGTTGTTTGAATGATGAAACAGGGTTTGATAGGATAGTTGAGTTTATTGCAGAATAAATTACCCAATGGATAATTAATTTTTTCAGTCAATAACAAGAAATATGTCTTGGTTATGAAAATACGAGAAGAAGCTAGAAAAATTGAAAATGATATATTCAATAAAAATATCAAAGTGGAAATTAGAGTTTCTCATGACAGATATTACATTAAAACAATGGTGGAAAAATTTATTGAATAAAAAATGAATATATAAGACATTTAATAGAAGCATAGTCACGATAAGTAAAATTTCATGGTGCGAAGTATTCTCAAATTCTTAAACATTTGATTTTTTTGTTCATAATATTAGATAAATTAGTTTGTTGATTCTGTTGTGATAGACTTAGCACAAAAATGTATAATTTTTTTTTTTTGGTACTAGATTCAATTCTTGGTATTCATGATGATTTAATGCCAATTCTCTTGGGAACAGTAACAATTCTTTACAATTTTTTATCAATATTTTCTATTCTTAGTAGTCCTAAAGTTCTAACTTTGTTTAAATTTTTTTTTTTATATGACTATGTTTTCAATATGATCTCATATATAACTAAATTATGGATATGGTCATTGACATTTGAATCTAGATACAGTTTTTACTGAATCTAACCCGATATCAATTTTATGATAATATTTTTTATAAATTTTCAAACATATGCTTTGAGATTTTGTATTATATCCAATGTTATTTTATTGGTTAAAATGATTGAACATTAAATAATAGTTTTAGATCTTAAGCAAACATTTTTGAATAATAGAATTCTAGCACTATGTATTTACAACTGAATAAATTTCATTCTTTGGAATACAAAAGTTCGAAGAAATTTTTCATTTTAGTTCCTCTCGATGCCCAAATTCCGCACAATAAAAGCTTGATTTAACTATGCATATGCATATTAATTAATTAATTATGTTTCTCAAACACCATCTGTGTACAACGAAATAACTCTCAGTATTACAGTTATGATTTTTTTGAGCAATTTTTTGTTTGTGCCTAATTTTATAATGTGGTATTGTATATATTTTAATTAATGCCATGCTAATTTCCATTTGACTATGGATACATATCATTATTGAATCCGATTCTATATCAATTTTATGATAATGTCTTCAATATTTTTTCGATCCTTTGAGACTTTGTTTTATATCTATTGTTGCATTATTGTTTAAAATGAAAATGAAGATTTGACAACAGTTTTAGATCTTAGGAATAAATCTATGAAGAATACAAATGCGAATGGTAAGTCTTTAAAATTAAATAAATTTCATTATGCAGAATACAAAAGTACGAATACAAATTTTATTGTGTTTCTCTGCACTCTCACATTCAACACTATCAAAACTCGCTACCCTATACATGATGCTAATTTGAAATATTGTAAAAAGTGAGAGTAGAGGAAAAATAACACAACATGGTATTGAACTAGTTGACAAAGAGTGACATCCATAAGCATTATACTTTTTTACAATTGTTTCAAATAAAAAATAATTTCAATTAAAACAATGATAGATAATGTTAAATTTCCTAAGAGGTGTTTTGTTATGTACTATCTAATATAATGTTAAATTTCCTCTGAGGTGTTTTTTTATGTAGTCTCTAATATGTAATACTTTATAGAAGATGCCTAAAAAAAACACTTCACAACCTAAAATAAATCCAACACAATCTATACAATTGTGAAATAAGCATCAAATCTTAAATTCCCTTTATTTTCACAACAACAAAAAATGTTATCAATTATTTTGATTCTTTGAAACCTCCTTCAAAGTTCTGCTATATATGTGTCTCCTTCACACTCCCTTGACTTCACACATATATTTTAACCCGCGGATCCTTCACTCTACCCTAATAGTGCTTCTATCTATATCTAGTACTAAATTCACCAACATATAGTACGATGCCCCTCCTTCAGATCTGCTATATCTAGTTCCTTTTCATATATAAAAGGAAACATGAAATTGTGCCAAAAATCCATATAATATTTAAGAATTGTGTACAATGTATCAACATTGCTTGCTCTATACTCATAGGAAAATTTATATAAGTCAGAATATGATCTTAAATTATGATATAAGTCATATTATAATATCTTACAATGTTAAATTATATTTATGCAAAATGTTCAGCAATAAAATATCGTGATTATTTTCTGAGCAGCGCTGCTAGGTCAAGCGATTCTGAGCAGCATGGCTGCTCGCTGCGGCGGCCTGCCTAAGGTCCACTTCCATAGAGACGCAGGGCTCTCCCAAGGAGCCTCCAATGTCACCCTCTTCCCCCACTGTTGATGTGTTCAATCAGCTTCTAGTTGGTTTGCCCCAGAAGAAAAAAAGTGAAGTAGCTAAATTCATAAAGAAGCCTGAAGATATCACAAAGATCTCTTTGCCTCCAGAGACCCCCATCCAAGTTGCTTTGTATCTAGTTGATCGTGGTCTCATTAGCCAATTCACGGGACTCTAGCCATCTCTGAAAACTACCGCAAAATGGGCTGGGAGGAACTCGTCTTCGATCAAGCAAAGTGTCACATCTTATTTTCTAGGCGAGGTTCTTCCTCTTTAAATTCTCTTCCAAAGAAGATAAAGATCTAATCTTCCAAAATGGGCCCTATTTCATGGGCCTCTGGGCCTCTACCTGAACAAATGGACTTCGTATTTCGATCCGGCAGTAGATGTTCCCACGACGGTTCCGGTGTGGGTTTGGCTCTCAAATCTCCCAGTCCATTTCTAGAACTGGGACTCCTTGAAACACATCGGCAACACTCTTGGGAAATTCATAGATTGGGCAAACAATAAGGACCAGTATGACTGTGCTAGAATCTGCGTAGAAGTAGATCTAGAGGTGGGTCTCCTAGAGGCTATCAAAATCAAAGTCGGAAGCTGGTCTCATGTACAGATCTTGGACTATGAGCAACTGCCGTTCAAATGTAGGAAATGCCACGTTCATGGACACTTTGCTCGAAACTGTCCTTCCAACGCTGAGCCAGAGAAAGGGTTTGAACTGCTACATTCAAAGACCAATCACAAAGGTCAAAAACCTAGGAGGCCCTAATGGTAAAGGCCCTCTTCAGGCCAATGCTCAGCGGCCCCCTCCCAAAGGCACGAAAAATAAGTTAAGTCTCTAAGCCGACAAATAGAACCAACTCGGGAGATCGAGATCAGCTAGCCTCACCGAGCAAAGGCACTCCCTCTTCCTCCCTTAAAGGAACAAGTGCTGCAGAACCCAAAGGCATGCCTATAGAAGATGAGGAAGAAGAACAAGAATCGGATGAGTCATAGGAGGAAGGAGAAATAGGAGAGTCTCAAACCTCGGTAAGGAGATCCACAAGAGGTCGCAAAACTGACAGGGAAAAAAGAGAGCAGGAAACTTACAAAGACAAGCTATAGGGTAGCCATCCAACTCTGGAAAAACTGCTAGCCTCAAAGCCAAGGGCGATGAAAAATCAGCCTTAAGGCTCCAAGGGAGCCCATTAGAAACATAAATAATGAAGTTCATCTCCTGGAATTGTAGAGGTATGGGGAGAAAAATTAAGGAAGAAGCCATTAGAAGCTTAATAAGAATAAAATCTCCAGACATACTTCTCGTCCAGGAGACCAAGCTGGAAGACGTAGTCTTCCTGCATGCAAGTAAGAAACTTTGGATCAAAAGTGAAGCAAGAGAAATCTCTGCCCGGGGAGCCTCGGGAGGGCTTGGCACTCTATGGAGCATCAAAAATTTTCATTCATACGCAGGGCTAGCAATATTCATTAGTTAACGCAAAATACGAGAATACGGACACCAAATAAATTTTGCCTTTTCATGTATACTACCCAATCAATGTTTGGGAAAAAAGGGCGTTAGGGATATAATAGCACATGAAGCGGAACCCTAGAAAACATGGAAATATAATCATTATAGAAGTCTCAATCTCACTCTTCACTCGTGCGGAAAAAGAGGAGGTATGTGATCCAAGATCTGGGAAGGGAATGGGCGAGAGGATCTTATGCGGGAATGGGATCTGTTTGGATATCAAACCTTCATAGATAAGTACTCTTTAATTACAGCAACAATGGGCGACGAGTCATATTGTTTTGCGATTAGATAGATTTTTCATTCAAAGCTCTTTTCTGTTACTAGGATTAGAACCTAGAATGCATATTCTCACTAACAGCATCTTAGACCATAAGCCCATCAATCTAGAACTCCTGTCCCATCTAGATCTGGGCCCTATTCCTTTCAAATTTAGTCCCCTTTGGGTCAAGGAGCCATATTTCATGCAATTAGTCAAGGATTGTTGGAGACAACCAGTCAAAGCATCATCTTTCTTTGTCTGGGAGGAAAAACTTAGAAGGGTGAAAGGGGCTCTAAAACGATGGGCCAAAACCTTGCCCAACCCAGCTACAGAAAGAAAAATCATTAAAGCTTATCTAGCCTCTCATCAACTCCAAGTGGAGGATGTTGTCGTCATAGAGGAGCTCTTAGATAAAGAGGCTCATCTGCAGCAGAGTTTTCATAAGGCCTGTTTAGCTGAAGAAGAATACTGGAGATTAAAGTCTCAAAATCTTTGGCTCAAAGCAGGGGACAGGAACTCTTCTTTCTTCCATAAAAAAGCCCAGGTCAAGAAATTCTTCAACACTATATCTGAGATCAAGGAGGATAATGTCACCCACAAGGACTTTGAGGACATCAAGAAAGTAGCCTTTTCTCATTTTCAAAACTTGTATAGTGAGGACACGGATCTGGACCAATATTCAGATCTGTTAGACATTGTTCCATCTTCAATCTCTCCTCATATGAATGAGATCCTTGAGGCCAAAGTTTCCAAAAAAGAAGTTAAAAATGCCCTCTTTGCCATGGATCCGGATAAGGCCCCTGGACCAGATAGCTTTACTGCCAGGTTCCTACAATTTTGTTGGCTGATAGTTGAAAAGGACCTATTCAAAATGGTCCAAAAATCCCAAGATAGTCAGAAAATCGGAGGCAACACAAACTCAACTTTCTTAGCCCTCATCCCCAAGGAGAAAGGCGCCAACAATTTCAACAGATTTCGTCCAATCTCCTTATGCAATACAGGGTACAAGCTAATCACCAAAGTAATTGCAAATAGACTGAAGCTCATCCTTCCCAAAATCATTCCGGAGAAACAAGGAGGCTTCATCCAAGGCAGGCAGATCGTGGACAACTTCACCCTTGTTCAAGAGGCAATTCACTCAATTCTGCATCGAAATGAACAAGGTATGGTTATCAAACTCGACTTAGCAAATGCTTTTGATCGAGTAAATCATAGCTTTCTGTTAAAAGTCATGAGCAAGTTTGGTTTTGGAGTAAATTTCATAAATTGGATCCAGGCATGCATCTCGGAGCCATGGATTGCACCTCTAGTAAATGGCAGAGCCACAGATTTTTTTAAAGCTTCGAGAGGGCTTAGGCAGGGGTGCCCACTCTCCCCTCTACTCTTTATCATCCAAGCCTCTGTTCTCAGCTTTCTGTTAGACAAAAAGATGCAAGATCAAGATATTAAAGGACTTTGTATAGCAAGAGGGGTCAAAAACATAAATCATGCCCTATTCGCGGATGATACCCTGTTATTGGGCGCTGCCACTATTTCCTCCGCCATCAAATTCAAAGCAGTTTTGGATGATTTCTGTGAGGCCTCAGGCAATGCCTTAAATAAGAACAAATGTCACATCTACAGCTGGAACACATCGCCCAGATTGCTCTCTGCTATTGCTAGATGTTTGGGCTTTGCAGCCTCCTCCTCTTGGACCTCTTTTAAATATTTGGGCCTTCCTGTTTACCATAAAAGATCCGAAAGTAAAGACTGGCTTCCACAACTTGAAAAATTTAAGACCAAGATCCAAGCCTGGGGTTACTCCTGGCTCAACATTGCTGGTAAATCTGTTCTAATAAAATTTGTGCTCACCAGTCTCCCTCTATTTCATTTTGCTGTTCTTCTCACTCCGGCAAGTATCTTAAAAAAAATGGAGGAGTACATTTGGAGGTTCTTTTGGAAGGGAGGCAAACAGAATGAAAACAAACTGCCTCTAGTCAGTTGGGAAACCATCTCCAAGCCTTTGTGGGAGGGCGGTTTGAATTTCAAAAATCTCTGTCACCAGAACATAGCTATGGGAGCGAAGTTAATATGGAAGATTATTGCGCCCAAGCCAGGCTGGGCTCAATTGGCTCTCTGGAAAAAATATTTCAGAGGTCCTTGCATCAGTTGTTTAGACAATTTGATCCATCTGCCCAACTCGTCTTTCCTCAAGCTTTATGCTAAAGCTACTCCTCTTATCAATTCGCACTCCTTTTGGATTCCAGGAAACGAGAGAAAGATAAATATTTGGACTGACAAAATTATGAATACGGATCCTATAGAAGACATAGGTTCCATTAGAGCTCTGTGCTGCTGGATGGAAGAAGAAGGGCTGCACACACTATGGGATATTTCACTATGGAACGAATCTGATTGGGCGGTACGATGCACGCTATCTTGGCTTTGCATCATGAATGGATCATCTTCAGACCTTCTCCTTGGCATGGCACCTTCTCACATCAAAAAGAGATCGAGAGGCTGGTGGCCGAATGTCTCGGAGGAACTGCTTGTCTCCCTGGGTTGTAAACTAAGGAGAGACCTTTCGTTCCCCGACACCTTGGCAAGGAGTGCGAGCGTTTTCATTCTTGGCGAAATTGGATTTCTTTTCTGGGCTTCTATGCCATGGCAAAAATCCTCACGTATGATAATCTGCAGAGGAAAGGGTTCCACGACCCCTCCAAATGTTCACTGTGTAATTAAAACGCAAAGAGTGTTGTCCACTTAATGCTTGAATGTAGATTCTCCATGCAGATTTGGTTCACATTCATCCACAAGTTGGATCCCAACATTACGCTCCCATGCTCCACTGCTGAATTATTTTCTAAATGGGCGAATAGGTATCCTGGTCCTCCTCCAAAAAATCAGATAATCAAAGCTGCTTGGTCTGTCCTCCCAAAGGTAATATGCTTGGTCTGTCCTCACAAAGGTAATATGCTGGCAAATTTGGCTTAAACGAAATAGAAGAATCTTCATAAACATTGAACATAACCACAAGGCATTAGAAATCAACATCAAATGCCATCTTAAATAGTGCTTGATTGAATTAAAAGATGATTCTAATCTCAGCCAACAGGACATTGCTTGGGGCTCATTTCTTGATCTACATTTTCAAACAACAGTTAGGAACGTCCCTACTCCCAAAGACTGGCAAATAAGAAAATATGAAATAGACTTTCAAGACTGGCGGGCAAAACTGGTGCAGGAGGCGTTGTTTTAAATCCAGATGGGAAAAAAATTCATTCTTTTGCATGGGGGCTAGGCCATTCAACCAGCATTCAAGCTGAGGCTTTGGCTCTCTTTCAAGGTCTCAAGTTGCTCAAAGATTTAAACATAAGTGAAGCAAATGTAATTGGCGATTCCCAGATTATCATCAATGCAATGGTGTCCAACTCTCCAGCTTTGGACCTTAAACTTGCAAGGCTGATAGTCAGAATTAAGGGCTTGGAGAACGATTTTTAGAAGCTGAATTTCTATCATGTGCTGAGAACTCATAATAAAGAGGCGGACACTAAAGCCAATAATCTGCCCTCCTCTTTGCTGGGACCAAGATGAAAGACGAAGAAGAATCATGGGAACCCATCCTATAATCTAAATTGCTGTCATGTTTTACTGTATTCTCTTAAGTCAATTTGTATGTATCTTCAAATTGGGAAAAATCTCTGAAATTGAATCTATAGTTACATCACTAAGGAGGAAAAGCTCCTCCATATTCATCCTTAGTGGTGAGGTGCAATAGAATATAGTCCTTCTCAATGTAACCATATTTTTGACATTCGGGCCAAGTTTGATATAATATTCCATAATCGTTACTGTAAAAAAAAAACATTAAGATTAACATTGAGGTGAAAACGTTAATAATCATTAAGTCTACAATAGCGTTTCACTTAAGGCCGAGTGCTAGACAAATTTATTTAAATCAAAACTAAAGGAATTAAAACTAGTTTGTTTTAATTTATTTTAGAAAATATATATAAAGTTTTGAAGTCCGGGCGTTCAGATGTTCATTCTTTTACGAAAACATTTTATAGCCAAAGGTTGAATGTATTCTTTACAAAAGAAATAAAATAATACAATTTTATTGCAAGGCCGGTGAAAACTGGAAACAAAAAATATTAAATAAATATTGAAATTCAGATACACTCGGGATCTGGGCTCTAAGTAAAATTCACTTGGTTAAAATATCGCTCAAATTTTGAATGCAAGCGATTAAAGGAGTTTTATAAAAGAAATAGGTAAAGTTAAAAAATTGAAGATAACAACGAAAAGATGAAAAATGTAAAAAAAATCTTCATTTAATCTCGAGGTTCAGAAGTCACAAAGCAATAAAATAGTAATAAAATACAATTTTATTAAAGGCGCGCCCGAGAGGTCCATATGTGCGGGTATTTAGGAAACAATTATATGAAATCAAAGAAAGGGGGTTGGATCCCTGAATATATATAAACAAGCAGAAAATGAAAAAACGTAGAGCAAAATCTAAAAGGCATGGTCCGAGGACATCCAACAGTCTCAGACGCATAATGAAATTAAAGTGTTGATTCATCAGATTTTGAAGAAATTTTGAGTTTTTGAAAATTTTCTTATGTTTTTTGGATTTTGAAGGTGATTTAAAAGAAAAACAAAAATAATAAAATGTTTTTTTAAGGGTCTTTATTTTATTTTCAATAAAATGGGGGGTTGTTGTAGACCTCACACCATCTTACTATATTAAAATTTAAGAAGAAAATGTGGTGTAATAAAGAGTTAGAGGGTAAAAGAAAATTAAGATATTATAAGGAGGTGATCAACTCTAATTTAGAAGATCAACAATATCTCTCTATTTCGACATGTGTAAAGAATAAAATAAACATTACAAAAATAATAACTAATTAATTAAGATTATATTTATTATTAATTAATTATTTAATTTGTAAAAATCTCTCTCTCTCTCTCTCTCTCTCTCTCTCTCTATATATATATATATATATATATATATATATATATATATATATATATTCAAAATTTTAATAGTGGATGGGGACGAGGCATGGGGGGTTTGTCGCCACCCCACAAGACCAATAGCTTAGGGGATGCGGTAATGTGCCCCCGATAAGTGTAACTATTGTGCATAAGGTTTTAACATTCCCAACGATCAGATATATGAGAAGAAGTTGGGGTTAGGGTTATGGTGTAGACGAAACTAAGCATGCGACAAGGAGGGTGGCCATAATGACATGCATGCCTATTTTAATTCACTTGAGGGGCTTTGCAGTCCAAAATGAGAGGGAGATTATCTGGATCGCAATATGGTACCATTAGACTAAAGTTGGCTATGAGGATATAATCAATAGAGGGTCAAGTAGATGGGGAAAAATTTCAAAGTGAAGTATCTCTCCACACTATGGTCTGTGAAGCCATGGAATAATTTCTTGTGTCATCAACTAGGGAGTTTAATTGTGGCAAGTTCTAATTCCAACGGGTGGGTTGAATTCAAGAATCACCACTTTACATGCTTGGAATGCAGATCACCACACTCTCATATAGGGAAGCTAAAATTACTATTTTTGTTGTTGTTGTTCAAATCATACAACTAAGATGGAGCATCCTTATTCTCCCTTAAGGTAATAACTATCTTGGTGTTCAAATTCCTCTTTATGGTTCGATCAATTGTCAGTTCTATTTAGAACTAATTCTCGTTACCTCGTTCCCTCTCGACTGTTGAGATTTTGTTTATTTGGGGTAGCATCAGTTGTGCTCTAGTTCCCAAACTTTGTGGAGGGACTGGAGTTCACCTAATCTACAAGACCCATAAATGGATTTGGGAAATTTCATCTGGTTTAGGAGATATTAATTATTTTAAGTGTATTTCCTAAGTTAAAACTGAGGGAACTTAAATAATTAAAGTGGATTTAATTAAACATGCGATGAAATTGTCTTAAGTCACACTGATCAAGATTTATTTTAATCTTAGCCATTGATTCAAGATATGATCATGTCCATTGGTTTTCCAATGAGAAAAGTATAAAATAAAGGCTTGAGGTCATTTGCATAGACACACAGAGGCAGAGCACTAAAGCTAAGCTGAGATTCTAGGGCAGGGTTTGCTAAGAATACTTAGAAGTGTTTCAGCTGCAGAGAGGGTAATTTAGGCCAAGGGGATGATCTGATCCTAGGCTCTAGAATACACAAGAGGCGGAGATCATCTCAAGGACAGTGCAGAGGAAGGCAGCAGCAACAAGGACAGTGTGATTTACGACAGGAAACCCTTTGGGGTTACGTAGAGACCCTTCAGGGCCAGCGAGTGACTGTGTCACCCAGTCTGGGGTAACGCAGTCCCTTCCGGAGTAGCACTGAGGGTTTGGAGGACTTACAAGGCTGATGCAGAGGCTTTTAGGGGCTTTAGAGGCTGACATAGAGCCTTTTAGGGACATCGCTGGGGTTTCTAGGCCCTAATCTTGGCTGAGTTCTGGGGTGTGGATCAATCACTATTTTGGCCCTAGATCAGCCAGTGAGCTGTAGATCTAGCATTTTCTCTGTCGGGTTTTCCAGATCTGGAACCCAGATTTGTGTATTCAGAAATATTCTTAATAATAGAACCTGTAGAAATTATATAACCGATATGTTATATGTCTAAGATTCACCTGATCATACACTATTTGACTTCGTGCAAAATACAGAATCTATTCCACCATTGATCATCATATGCGGAAATTAAATCAATTGCGTAATTCCTTCTATCAGCTTAACCCTCGGGAATTGCGTAATTCCTTCTATCAGCTTAACCCTCAGGAATAGCGTAATTCCTTCTATCATCTCTTGTGCCACATCTGTGCACTTAACTGAAGTGCTCCAAGAGAATAAGATAATTTTTATAGTCCAAATATTATTAAGAGCTAATAATATTCAACATATCTATTTTTAGACTGGCAATCTAAAAATAGATTCCGCCCAATATGTCTTAAAATAGAAGTCCATCTATTTTTCCAACTTGACCAACCATCCACAAATAGCATCCTGCAACTCATAGAATATGATCGACATGTCTAAAAATAGACTTGCGCCAAAAATAGCCTGCGGGCCCACTTAGTGAAGGCGACTCTTTTCACTAAGCTCATCATCTTGTTGCAATCTCAACAGAACCCTCCAGCAGCCAGAGATGGGTTTTCCCACCTTGGGTTTTTGCAGGGACTATTTGTCCAGAAATAACTATGTCACTTTGTCAATGTGTGCATGTGCTTATTCTATATATGAATTGGTAGAGATCTGTTGTGTGTTTTTCTTTGATGTTAACTTGAATCTATTCAGTTAATAACTTATCTAATTAGGAGGAGCTTAACCGGATTAACAATAATAATTTATGCATAAGATATAATATTCATAAATTTCTACATGGTATCAAAGCAATTGCATATCTAGGAGGGACACCAACTGAAGAGACTGAAGGTTCTAGCTGTAGAAAGCAACTGGAAAAGTAGAAGAAACACAATTCTGAAGGGACAACGCAGTTTTCAGGAGCATATTCATGCAGAGGGAAGGGTGACGCTATCCAGCGCTGTGTCCTAGCAAGCCCGCGCAATTACTGCGCAGAGGCAGCTCAGAAACAACGCTGGTTTGGTTTGAAGCCAGCCAATGTGATTCAGATCTAAATCTGTCGGATCCAGAAAAGACTGCAGAAAAGCTGCAGAAACTTAGAAGAGCTGGTGAGGTTAAAATTATGAAGTTTTCAGATTTTTTAGCCTTAGCACAAGTGACAAATATTGGGAGGAGATCAGCTTCTCAGGAAGTTTCTTGCCAAAGGAAACTTAGAGTTTGATCAGAGGATCAAAGAAGAAGTTGAATCATAGTTGATTTGGTGGATTTCCAAGGAGGGAAATCAAGTGTCAGAGGGAGCGGAAGGCACCTGTTTCGCCAAGGGCCTTAGATCCATTACTCTAGCAAAGAGAAAATGAAGTTTCGACACATTCCGAGTAGATGGCTCCTCATGGACTGCGTGATCAGGATAGGCTAGATGGCCTCTCAAAATTTTCGGTTTGGAAGGCAAGGATCCTAATTGTCCTTGAGGCATATAATCTAAGTGTTGAGATTCAACAAGATGATGATCCTAGTGAAAATTAAGCACATACAGTAGGTGAGGCCCGTAGGCTATTTTTAGGTGATATGTCTATTTTTAGAATTTGGATCAAAGTCTATTTTTAGCAGTAATCTATTTATAGATGGTTGAGAAAATTATATGGATGGATGGGCATCTAAGTTTGGAATGCATGTGCAAAGTTGTTTCATGGAATGCATGTCTAAAATTAGAATGCATGTCGATTATTGTTAAGCCCTTAACAATATTTAGACAATAAATAATTATCTATTTTCAATGAGCACTTGGAAATAGTTAACTGAAGTGGAAAATCAGTTAGCTGAGTGGATTTCAAGTTGAAGTAGTTGGTTGGTGGACCATGCAATGGACTTTGTTGTAACTGAGTGATACAAAGTTGTAATAGAGTTGGATGTGTAGTTATGTGAGTTGTTATTTAGTTTAACTCAGTTAAGTGAGTTAAACTCAGTTGTGCTAGTTGTAACTAAAGATACACTAGTGAGAGATCAATGAATTAATTATTTAAGTAATTCACAAGTAGTGGCCTCACATGCAACTGAAGAAATACTACTGTTAACTACATGCATGTCAGATCCAATGGAGACCCAGTTGAGAGATAGGTGAAAGGGCCTGGTTGACTATCAGTTGTGACTATAGTGGTGCATTCAATGCAACTACACATACAGTGGAGATGCCAATGAGGATTGTGTAGTCAAGGCAAGGCAACATTGAATTCATTCAGGGATCTTCATCAGCAGGGATTGTGCAGTGGAGGCAGGATGTCAGGAGGCAGTAAATTGGTGCATGTGTGAGCCAATTTTTGTATGACAGTGTGAGACGATTGTATATTGTACTGAGAGCTCTTGG